>PJEM01021712.1:0-10673 GCA_004023845.1 Helogale parvula | reverse complement strand
GAGGGGGGAGGGGGTGATGGTCATGGTGGGGGGCACTTGGGGGGAGAAGCACTGGGTGTTATGTGGAAACTAATTTGACAATAAACTATTATTAGAAAAAAAAGAAAGATATGAATTTACTGCCATTGTGCTATCTGTAGATTTTGTGTTTGTGGTGATGTTCTCTAGTCCTTTATAGACCTTGCTGCTTTCCACTAACACAGCCTCTCTTAGAATTTCTTATAGGGCTGCTTTAGTTATCACTAACTTCCTTTATTTTTGCTTTCTTTTCTTTTATTTTATTTTCATGGAGGGAGAGAGAGAGAGAGAGAGAGAGAGAGAGAGAGAGAGAGAGAGAGAGACAGGATGCAAATGGCAGGGGGGCAGAGAGAGAGGGTGATAGAGGATACGAAGCAGACTCCAGGTTCTGAGCTATCCGCACACAACCTGATGTGGTGCTTCAAGTCACAAACCATGACATCATGACCTGAGCCAAAGTTGGATTCTCAAACTCCTGAGCCTCCCAGGTACCCTAGTGATCACTAACTTCCATAGTTTTTGTTTGTCTAGGGAATTCTGTATCTCTTCTAGTCTGAATAACAGCTTTGCTGGGAAAGGGAATCTTGGCTGCATATTTTTCCTCATCAACACATTGAATATTTCCTTCCACTGCCTTCTGGCCTGATAGGTTCCAGGACACACTTCTGCTAATAAACTTATGTGACACTTCTGCTAATAAACTTATGTGAATACACTTGTAGTTTAAGGATATTTTGTCACTAGTTGTTTTTATTTTTATTTATTTATTTAATTATTTATTTTTACGTTTTTTAATGTTTTATTTATTTTTGAGACCGAAAGAGACAGAGTATGAACGGGGAGGGACAGAGAGAGAAGGAGACACAGAATCCGAAGCTGGCTCCACGCTCTGAGCAGTCAGCACTGAGCCCGACATGGGACTTGAACCCATGAACATGATATCTTGACCTGAGTCAAGTCGGAAGCTTAACCAACTGAGCCACTCAGGCGCCCCTCTAGCTGCTTTTAGAACTCCTTCTTTATCTGTGTCTTTTGCAAATTTCACAGTGACCTATTGTGGTGTTGACCTGTTTTTGTTAGGTTTGAAGGCAGTTCTCTGTACCCCTTGGAATTAGAATCCTGTTTCCTTCCCCAGATGGGGAAGTTCTCAACCGTAATGTGTTCAAACAAACCTTCTTCTCCTTGTTCTCCTGCTTCTTCTTCTGGCACTCCTATGATATGGGTAATGTTTTATTTCATGAAATCACTTAATGCTTTACATTTTCCCTCATAATAATTTTCTATCCCTTTTTCAGCTTCATCATTTTGCAAAATTATATCTCCTCTTTCACCTTTTCTCTCCTGTTCTCCTTCCATCCTTGCTGTCACTGTATCTAGTTTATTCTGCATCCTAATTATACCATTTTTAAATTCATCCTGACTAGTTCTTAGGTCTTTGATCTCTGCAGCAAGGGTTTTTCTGGTGTCTTCTATGTGGTTTTCAAGTGCAGCTATTAGTCTTGTAACTGTTGTTGTAAACTCTTCTTCAGATAGATCGTTTATATTTGCTTTGATCGTTTGTATTTGCATTCTCTGGCTATGATTTCATTTTGACCTTTGTTTTGTGGAGAATTCTTCTGGATTGTCACTTTGGCTCAGTTTCTGTCTGATGCATGTTATAAGAGCTCTTAAACGCCTGGGCCTGAGAGTACTGCTATATTAATAAGGGGTCATAGACTGTCCAGTGCCTGGCACCCCAGGACACCCTTGTGGTGTATGTTTTGTGCAGTCAGCCATTATACTTTGTATGCACTAAGTCAGCCGTATATTTTGTATATTTTGTATCCTCCACTGGTCTGTTCTCTGCAGATCTCATTGGTCTGGTCATGGTGAGTATGGACCTTTGACTTGGTGTCCTTTAATTGGTTTGCTGACAAACAAAAGGTGGGGTGTGGGAAGTGGGAAGTCTCAATTCATAAAAAGAGAAAAGAGAGGGAAAGGAAATCAAACTGAGAGTCAAAAAAACTATAAGGCTGATTCCAAGGAAACAGAAAGGAAGAAAATAAAATAAAACAGAACAAAAAGAAGAAAGGCAGAAGAAAAGGAAAGGATGGAATAAGAATAGAATAAAAAGCCTGATCAGATACATACATATATATGGAGGAAAAAAGAAATCAGAAAATCTGAACCAGATTCCAAAAGAAAAAAAATAGAAGAGGGAGGAGACAAAAAAGGGAAAAAAGGAGAAAAAAAAGTTGTCTGTTGGTGCCTGGGGCCGGTGGCTGTGCTGGTCTGGAGGAGAGGCTGGCTCTGCTGGGCCAGTCAGTCTTGCTCCACTAAATAATCCGTGGCCAGGCACTGCGGGCAGGGTTTGGTGTAAGCATGTTCTGCCTCAATTGGGGGCCCACTGTGCTGCTCTCTGAAGTCTCATTGTGTTGATGTTGGGAGGGGGAATGGTGTCACCCCAAGCTCTCCTCCAGGGACTGGGGCTTTCACCCACATCGTTCAGGCAACGCTCAAAGAATAGAGAGGACAGTCACCTAGCCCTGAGCCACTATTCGCCTGATGTTTCTCCTTAGGACTCGGTTGGGTCTCAAAAACCTGATCTCTTAAAGGATCTGGCACGGCCTGGATCTGGATCTGCTCCCCT
This sequence comes from Helogale parvula, assembly GCA_004023845.1. Lineage (NCBI taxonomy): Eukaryota > Metazoa > Chordata > Mammalia > Carnivora > Herpestidae > Helogale > Helogale parvula. The sequence continues at coordinate 8,026 of PJEM01021712.1, read as the reverse complement.
CCTCTGGAGAGGAGCCTCCCCACCCTGTTACTGAAAGGCCTCTCGCTGGCACTTGCAGAATCTTTTGACCTTGGGGAGGCAATAAACCCTCTTCCCACTTGCTCCAGGTAGAGTACTATTCTCTCCAGTGCACCTCAGAGATCAGTACACCACACAATGCAATCCAAGGCCAGCTCCTTCTTCTTCAGGAGCATGCACCATGTCTATGCTGCACCTGTTTGATAGAGTCTCCCCATCTGATTTATTCTTAGTGTGTATGTATATCAGCCTCACAAAAGAAGGACACCCTTCTATTGGCAGCAACACAATAAACCGAGAGGACTTTTTGTTTTTTAAGTTGTATTGAAACACTCCGAGTCCTCACTAGCCAACTTAGTAGTCTTCAATTTTAGCTTGTAATTTTAGCCTGTAAGATTGATGAACCAAATCTCTCTTCATATATCTATATAACATGCATTGTTTCCTAGAAAGACTCAGAACAAAACTCTCTTATACATCCTTTCCTTGGGACACCAATACACACCTCCGAGTAGAACAATACTTCCTGGAGCTGGCATAGCTGAGTCTGAAGGCAACCAAGAAGGATTACAGATAACCGTATTCCTCTTTTATGGATTAACTGCCCTAAAGTTTTTTAAAGAAATTTCAGGGCATGGTCATGTGGGTGGCTAGGTCTGGTAAGCTTCTGACTTCACTCAGGTATGATCTCGTGGTTTTACTTCAAGCCCATCCATGGGCACTGTGACGACAGCCCGTGCTTGGAGCCAGATTTAGATTTTGTGTCTTCTTCTTTCTCTGCCCCTCTCCCACTCACACTGTGTGTGCCTCTCTCTCTCAATATAATGAAACATTATGGGAAAAAAAACACCTTTAATCCAGGCAAAGACTTTGAGATTGATGTGTGGGCAAGAGCCTGCCTACTTCCCAAATGTCTGGCCTCCTAAAAAAAAGCCCATATTCTTCTCCTTCAAAACTCCTGTCCTAAGTATTGGCTTCGCAGGAGAATAACAGCTGCCCTTACGATTTTTGTAACAAAATTGATGTGGGATCATTGAGTACAATGCTCAGGAAAAAATTCTTCAAATATTTTATGGCACATCATTTTAAGTTTATTCCAGTAGCACAGGACAGGCCTGGTGGGCAGAAAGAGCTGCACTTTGGCTGTATAAAGCTGCTCAGGGGTGGGTCTTGCAGGGCGTATTAGATCATAAATGTTCCTACCTCTAATTTTCTACTCCTCAAATACTATTCCAACATTTCTCCCTTGGTTACCACTCAGTTTGATAAGATGTACAGGCAGTCATGAGACCCTGGATGTAGCAACCAGCACATACTTGATCTTATCAAATCTAGGTCCACCTTCTGAGCGAAGGGTGAACACTTTTCTGTTTTCATCCCTCATCACTTCACCCCTGACTAAACTTTGGTCCTGAAATCTTTAAGGTTGTTGAAGGGTGAAGGGCTCATCTATAACCTTTTTAAGGTGACAGGGGTTATCAGGATGTCCCAATCTATGGAACAAAATGGGTCACTCTTTGTCCCTACATGTAGCTATTACAGGAAACCATGGTTTAGAGGGCAGAGGGGACATTGGGGGTGAATTTGTTTTGTGTAGTAGGTATCATCTGTTGGCTGGGCAACGGAGTAAGGAACTGCTCGCACATATGACAACAGGAGAGAACAAAGCAAAAGAGAGAACACATTAGAATTATTATAATCAAAAATCAGAAGGGCAATGAGAAGACCTTGTAGGGAGCCCAAAGTTCACTCCTTCACCAGGAATATAATCATTACTTGACAATAGAGATAAATCAAGAAATAAACCCTTTATTATAGAAAATAATCTGATGGTTCCGATCAGAGGGAAGGTGTGGAGGGGGGGATGGATTAATATGTGTGGGGAATTAAGGAATGCAACTGTTGTGATGAGCACACACATATTTTAACTGGAATTAAAATAAAATGTTAAAGAAAACATTAAATAAAAAAGAAAAAGTATCGCGATGCTAGTAAAATACCGATATGTCTTTGCAATATGAATGCATAAAAGGGGAGAATACTAATTGAAGTGGTCGCCATGAAGACGACTTCCCAGATATCAGTAGAGGATATCTCCTTTCCAATGGGCATATGATTGTGCAACGATATTTCTTAGTAATCACTTCAGTCCTAAATATTATTGAAATTAGTACTCCTACGTCATCATATCAGAACAAGAATGCTTCACTTTTTATTTGGTTTATTTTTGAGAGTGAAAGAGTGCAAGTAGGGTAGGGACAGGGAGTGGGAGACAGAGGATCTGAAGCAGGCCCTGAGCTCTCAGTACAGAGCTGGTCTTGGACTCAAACCTACCAGCCATGAGATCATGACATGAGCCAGAGTCAGATGCCAAATAGGCTGAGGCACCCAGGTGCCCCAGATCAAGAATGCTTCTTGAAGGCTTGCAATTTTTATTTTGAACAGAGATCATACAGTGCGTATGATAGCATACCTGTATCTAGATGTGATCTTCATATATTTTAATAAATACAACATATCAGTGTTTAATGTGTTAACATTTATATGTAATGAATGGCAAACTATCCTGGCACTAATATTAACCTACCACACCTTATTTAAAAATGTAGATAAGAGATAGCATCTACCACCTCTTTGGTATAGATATAGATATAATTAGATAGATATAGATGATGATATGGGTTTAGATGATGTAAATCTTCATATAAATAGACGACATAGATAGATAGATTAGATAGATAGATAGATAGATAGATTGATAGATTGATAGATATAGATACCTGGTAGTCATTTTCTCAGTGGCCCCAGACTTTAAAGAATGAATGGTTATAATTCCCACACTTCATCTATTACATCATTTTCTCTGCCTTATAACTCCTAGGACGTCAAGATGGTTACATTACAGAAAAATAAGGGTACCGTTGACAGTTTACCTCAATTATTTCTTGATTGTGCTTTTTGGGTTCTATTTTTTTAGTCGGTTTTCCTTGCAGGGGGCTTGAACCGACACAAAGCATCATTAGCAAATTCTCTAAACAACATGCTACACAGTCACAAATCAGTATAACTTCTCATATGACACCCCAACCACAGCCTGGTGAGCAACCGCCTCCTCTAGGTCCCTAGGCATTCCACTGAGGAGCCTTTAGAGAAGATCCCCACAGATTTACCCAAATATGTTTTGCTTTCAAGGGCTCAATCTGGACTTACCCAGGAACTCCTAATCTCTGCACCCATGGTTTCTAATAAAGGATTGGGCCCCAGGTCATGATGGTGGGGTTCTTTTGAGGTTTCAAGCAAGTGAATGCACACACATGACAGTGCATGGTGTGTAGTAAATACTCCATAGGTGGCAGAAAAATATTCCAATAAGAGGCAAGGCACGAGAGAGGAAAAATTATAGTAAGAATTGCATGAATTCTGCATGTGGAGAAAGGACACCTGTTTCCAGTTAGCACAACTGACTCTCTGAATAATGAAACGTAAACCTCACTTGTTTCATTTGTTAAGTACGCCAGTTCTTCTCCATCTCCCACATTTCTTTTCCAGTTACATATGCCTTTCAGACAGCTCTTTGTCTGTGTTATGATTAGAGTGTCCTACTGACCTCTTAACTGAGAATAGAGGGATTCAAGACCAATGGACCACGATGCTAATTCAAACATTTAGTACTGTCAAGGATTGAATGTAGATGAAAAATGATGATGGACCACTCTTTAGAGAGAAATATAAGTCCTATTAAAAGCACATGTAGAGAAATATTTTGAAATGTGGAGAGGCGATTGGAGAGAGCTTGTAGTCAGTCCAAAGTTCGAGGCAGCTCCTGATGGTGTTTTCTGAAAATAAGGGTAACAGAGTTGGTGACTTGGTGAATATGGTGAGGGATTTCGTGCATATCCCTTACCAGCAGATGCTGCTGGATGACAGAGATTACTAATGTTTCTCAGGCAGTTTTGGAAGCTGTTAGCTATTAAGACATGATGTAACTATGTCATGTGGCAGAGTCGATTTGGGAACTGAAGGATCCTCCTGGATGCTATAATAGGCAGGATCAGGAAGGCATGTGCTGTAGCTCCACAAAGTGCTGGTATACCAGGTGTCTAAGCCCAATGTAAGTTGGGTCCACTGTACATGGATGATCTTCCAGGGATGCTGACTCACAGCTGGCAGGTACTTCCTTCATTATCCCTTAGCCTGTGATCAGGGTAGTCATGACCTCTAGGCTCTCTGTTACCCCTCTCCCCATAGTGGGGACACACGTAAGCAGTCAGGTGGGGTGAGCACTGCTTCAAACAGTCCACCCAATTTTTAGGCCAAAAATTCCCATGATCTTTCATAGCACTTACTGTACTTTCACCCATTTTTTGGTGTGTGTGTGTGTGTGTGTGTGTGTGTGTAAAAAGGATTTTTATCTGCTGTGAAAATCTGTCCCATCAAGTTTGGTAGCAGGTTACTCATATTTACCATGAATACAATGGAAATATAATAATGTTTTATTTTGTAGCTCTTACTTATGTTTAGCTATCCCAAGAAGAGTTATTTCTAGAAAATAAGATATATATTTTCTATTATGAACACAAGGAATAAGAAGAAAGCCCAGGTCTGATAAAATGACTGAGGCATCATAGGAGGTAGACTCTTTTTCCTCATTTTGACTGTGGCATTATCCATATGCAGGTATTATGCTCATCATTTTTTTCTCATGACTCCAATATGGTGATCCTGCCACTGGGCATCAAACTTAGTTTATCTGCCTACAAAATTATTCCTGAATCTAATCAAACTCATGAACAAATGCCTCACCCAACACAGTTAAGATTAGTGTGTGGGGGGGGGGGGAGCATGCTTGAGATGCTTTCTTCAACAAATTTAAAGTGTTTAAGATTTCAACAGACCACTGATGCTGAGGCAACAAGGAACCTGATGTTCCTAGAAGTTTAAGCTTGACCATCGTAGAACAGTGGCCTTTTCTGATGCCAGCAAGTCTTGAGATCATATCAAGAACGATTAGGCACTGTAGCATTGATTCTCCTACATATCAATGCTCAGTAGTTCTGTGACTCCCCCTCAAAACTCCCTGCTCACTATGTGACTTTAGATTGCCTACAACTCCTACATTGGAGAATAAAACAATTCTAATAATATGGCTTACTAATCAATCTCATTAGGTCCCTGTCTCTGAACCTATTCCCTTGTGTCTAGGCCCTTTGAGCGTCATTTCTATATCTACTGTAACATGTGACATTTAAAGCTGTGCCCATGGCGATTACATCATCCAATACGCCCTCTTGCATGACTGCCACTGATCAAGGCCTGGGCATCACAGGGATTATTGTCTTCATACAGCATCTGGGCCTCACAACACCCAGGAATTCATTTAAATCCTGAAGAATCCCATCAGTTTGCCAGTTCCTTATAACCCTGACATTTATTCATCTCATGATGCAACCAAGAGCTGCCTATGGCTTTGGAGTAATGAAAGGGAGTCCCTTCGGGTTCCCACCCTACACTGGAAAGAGATCTTCACATTTTCTTCCTTTCCATCTCTTTCCTACAGTACTTAATAATACAAGATAGGTTAACATTGGTGTGGGATAACATTTCACTCTGTACACATCCATGTGAACACATTAAACACATTGTTTAATTTATTAATGTATTGTATCTATGTACAATGTATGTAATGGATTAATAAATACATTTATTTAATTAAATGTACTAACTTCACACAGACTACGTTATGCCCTTCAAATGGTGTCACTACTGCTCATAAAGTATTAGCTTTCACATTACGTATTATTGTATTATGGCAGGACAATAAAATGCATATGCAGAAAAACCACTTTCTGTATATAGACTTCTTGAGAATCTACACATTTATTTTCAACAAACATTTTCTCAGTAACTATCACCCTTCAGCCCTTTAACCCAAAAACTGCCTCTTTATTAAAACTACCTTAAGAGCACTAAATATGTGATCCAAAATTATGTTTGCTCTGTCTATGGTTCTTATAATATTGAGAGCTGGTTCTTCAAAAGACTCCGATGAATAAAGTAGTGTTACAATATGCAAATAATACTGACTCGTTAGATTATGACTCACGCCATCATGCCAAATGCACCTTCAACACCATTTAAATGAACTTCTCACTAGTTTCATTGTGGCTGTAATGTGATTTTTCATCTACCAGTTCCCCAAAATAGCTTCACATTTAAATTTAGAGTGTATTGTATTATTTGTAGATAACTTTGCTTACCCTTAACAAATATTTAACATCAAATATTAATCATCAATTGTTTTTGTTTTTTAAGCATTCAGCGTTCTTTTAGTAGTTGTTTTCTCTTTTCTCTTTTGCACTGTGTCTTCCTAGTTTTTGGACATCGATTTAGATTTGTTTCTCCGGCAGCTAAAATATTTCTTTCAATATTTTTTTCCAGTAAAGTCAATGAGTGGTGTAGTTTTTTATCGCGTCTATGTCTGAGAGTATATTTCTCTTGCCACATATATAGATGATAATTTAGCATTCTTGAATAACTTGGTTTTTGTTCCCCCCAGAATGATGCATGTACTGTTTTCTTTGGTTCTTACACTGTACATTATGGAACAAAGTCTGTTGTAAATACAATTTTTTTTCCATGTTAGGTAACTTGTTTCTTTTTCTTTTGTCTGACTCGACTGTTACAGAGATTATTTTTCTATCCTTGAGATTCTGAATTGCAAATAGCATATATCCAAATGTGTGCCTTCCTTGACTCTTCTCTACTTCTGAAATCTCAACTAAAGTACATTTTCGTTCTTGGATTGCTCCTCCGTTTTCTTTATCTTCTGGCTAATAATGTTCAGCTTTTTCTTTTTCTTTGAGTTATGGATAGTTAGTTCGAAATTTTTTAGAGAGATAGAGAGAAAGAATGGGCAAGAGACAGCACTGGGAGAGGGAGAGAGAATCATAAGCAGGATCCACACCCAGCACTGAACTCAGTTTGGGGCTTGATGGTGAGATCAAGAGTTGGATGCTTCACCAACTGAGCGACCCAGGTACTCCAGTTTCACATTCTTTTTTTTTTTTTTTAATTCATTGATGTGGCAATCCTGGTCACTGCCTTTGATTTTAATTTTTTTATTTTCTTAAATTTCAGGTTGAAATTTTATAAAAGTAAACATTTATAAAGGGGGAGAGTAAAACTGATAAGTCCAAAGATTTTTTACTTTAAATTCAGTTTATGCAATCAGCATCCTTTCAGAACAAGAGACAGAACATGGCCAGCACACCGGAAGCTCCCCTAATGCTTTCTCCAAGCCATGCCTGTGCTCTCTAAAGAAACTATCTGACTTCTAACACTATATATTAGCTTTAGTACTTTTGAACTTGACTTAAATAGTATCACACTGTATATAAATTTAGTTTAATGGCAAGAACTGTAAAAGGTCTGAGATTTTACCTTACTTGCAGCTGTCACAGGTTCATGGGAGCTGGGAGAAGACATGAGATCCCTGGACCAGAGGAAAGGCTGTTTTCATTCATAGAGCAGCAAACAACATGAGCATCAGCATATTTGTGTCCATTCCCCTTGCCCCTCAAGTCCCACAAAGTCCCAACTGGATGCCTGCACAAACAGAGGATTGCAGGACAGGAACTCCAACTGAAGTGACCTGATCTTTTATCTGGATAATAAGCATGCTTACCCTTTGCCTTGGAGGCAGACATTATCTCTCTCTTCTAAGGCTGTTTGCTATGCAAATATCCTGAAATCAAAGACTTTGAGGAAGAATTAGAAAGATCTACTTCTTTTTATCAAAACTATATGATCTGCCATGAGAGAAAAAGCTTCAGAAAGTTTCCTTTTGAAAGCTCTGCTGACTGAGAAAAAGCTCAATGCACTAAGAAAATGGTCACAACAAACCAAACTGACTGATATGAATTTAAATTCTACCTTTTCCCAAGTAGTCTTTTTGGCTCTGCTGTGCTACACAGCCTGGGACACAGGTCCTAGAGCATTGGAGGGCCCC
>PJEM01021711.1:0-10674 GCA_004023845.1 Helogale parvula | reverse complement strand
GACAGTCCCCTTCCTACCACAGTGGCTCCAAGCAGGTGGGGGAGGGGAGCAGGTGAGGAAGAGGCGTGTGGAAGGAAGAGGTGGATAAACCGGAGGAAGCCGGTCCCCCAGTAGCTACGCTTTGAATGTTTTCCTTTTAAAGAAGGGTAGGTGAGGCGGGTGGCCCAGAGCCCCAGTGCGCCCCGGCTGCCTGGCGTCTTCCCAGCAAGCCGGCCTCCACCCCCGTCCGGGCTGGGCTCCCTCAGCGGGTGGAGGGGAAGAGCACCCCGCCCGGGCCGAGAGGTCTCTCACCCTCCTAAAGTGTGCATCGCCAACTAGGCAGGTGCTAACGTAATTGGCACGCTACGGCTGAGGATGCTCAAGGTGAGAAGCGGGGGCCTGAGAAGCGTGCATCGGCTCCACGGCCAGCCTGCACAAGGTCCCGCACCGGGTCCCCAGCACCTGCTCAGGCCCCCCAGACTTACCCAGCTTGTCCGGGTTCTGGGCACAGCGACCGCACTTGTAACATCGAAGGCCCTACAGCCTGTAGCTGAGGGCGGGGGTGGGGGGGCGGTGTGATCTTCATCTGCCGGTTCTTGACTTAGTCCGACACAATCAGTTGAGAAATACTGATGCCCAGCCCCCACCCCCGCCTCAAGCAGCTCAGTTCTTTGTTCAGGGGGTGTTTTAACTCCTTTCCTGCCCTGATTCAAACACGTAGCTGGGGCTGAGGGCCCTGCTCTGGAATGGCAAGGCCTTTGAAACCAGCCAGCTCCAGGTGGAAGTCTGGCCTGTGCCCTGTGTCACACAAGACAGGCCACCTAACCTGGGTCTCTAATGGATGGCAACCATTTATTTTTATTTTTTATTAAATTTTTTTGAAGTTTATTTTGAGCGAGAGAGCAAGCAGGGGAGGGGCAGAGAGAGGCGACAGAGAATCCCAAGCAGGCTCCGCACTGTCCCTGCAGAGCCCAGTGCAGGGTTTCAACTCGCGAACCGTGAGATCATGACCAGAGCCGAAATCGAGCGTCAGATGCTTAATCAGTTGAGTCACCCAGGCGCCTAGGAGGCGCTGTTTTTAAGACTCTCTTCCAACAGTACCTTGTTGAACCTCTTGCAAGGTGTAACACCCCCATTCTCAGTTCTTGAGTCTCTGGTATCTGACCAGCCCCTTTCGGACCGGGCTCAGACGCAACCAGTCAGAGCCTTCCCAACCCCTGGCACTCGGGCACTGGGTCAGGGCTGGGGGCGTGCTTCAGGTTCTTCCACTAGCACCACTGAGAAGGAAAGGCCACTTTTCATGAGGTATGGATCGGGATCTGGTGTAAAGAAAATCTGAGAGTTAAACCCACAGAGGAGAGCAGCTTCCACCACCGCGTGGAGGTCACCAGAGTCCCGGACAGAGCTTTGCCTGGACTTGACAGTTACGTGAGCCAGTAAACTCCCTTTTAATGCTGAAGCCCAGTCTGAGTTGGGGCTGCTGTCCCTTGCCACCAGAAAGTCCTGATCCACTCTGCTGGCCGAATGCCTACTTTCCCAGGCTTCAAGTGAGGTTTGAATAAGGTAACGTCAAGCTCTGGGTGGATGGGAAGTGCCCCACACGTCATTTTTAAATGGAAACATGAGAAGCAAAAGCTGAGTACAAAATGCTGTTTGTGAGGCCCACCGGGCCCTGCTCCCAGCCCCCCCTGAGATTCACCTCCCAGCTAACGCTTGCTAACCAGATGTAAACACAGGGAGCAGGACGAAATAAGGCCATATATTTTCGAGCTGCTGACAGATGGCTGTGAAAATAGTCAAGCAGATTGGAGCTTGATGTGGCAGGAGGCAGCACACACAGAGACCGATTTACTCTCTGCCTCCTGCCCAGGCACACGAGTTGGTCCTGACTTCTGATTGCCTACCCTTCCCCCTCGTTCCCTGCTTCCAATGCATTCGCCACGCCGGATCCAAGGGCAGAGTCCTTTTCTTCCCTGGGCATGGAGAGCACCGTGCCCTCAAAGGGATTCCTCTGCATCTATTTTTGTCCCTTGAGTACTTGGGACCAACACGGGTGAGCAGAGACAGTCGTGTGCATTTAGTAGGCTCAGAGCAGCAGCTGCCGGGAGCCAGGTCACATGGCCCGCTGGAGGATGACCGGAATTAGAAGAGAGGTCTGGCAGCCTTTCGAGTCCCCCTCATACGTTCAGCTCTCATCTTCATCGCTGGCACGGGGACCCCCCCTCCTGGAGACGCCGTTTGCCCTCTTGGGACACTCACTGGACCCCTACTGTCTGAGGGTCCCCACAATATACCACGCCTTCACATAATTACCCTTTCCTTGCCATTCCCAAGAAGACACCGAGGTTCCGAGAAATAAAATAACGGCCCCGTTCCCACAGCAGGAAAGTTGAAGGGGTGTGAGCTGTGCCCTGGGCCCTGACAGCAAAGCCCACGTCCCTCCATGACTGCAGGAGCCCTTTGGGCTGGTCGGAGCAAAGGATGGAGGCAGTGCTTTGTCACCAGCGCAGAGGAGTTGGGGGCTGGCTTGTCTCCTCCACTTCGCCCCCGCCCCCCCCAGGGGGGTGCAGGGCCCAGCCCAGCGGGCAGGCAGCGCCCAGCATGCATTGACACTCTGCTGGGATCCGGGCACACACAGGCAGCCAGCTCCGAGGCTCTAACAGGATCCAGAAGCACCATGGATTTCATTCCCAAGAGAAAGCTGATTTCAGGTTCCGACATTTAAAGTAAACAGAGGGAATGTCTTTTTTTTTTTTTTTTTTTAGCCTTGAAGCCCTTAGAGCCTTTCCCTTAAGCTTCCCAGATTCAACAAACGCATTGAAAAAGGATCCAGGGTATCTTATTTTCTCCTCAACCTAGTCCACCTGTTGGCTGCACAGCTGTCCTCTCCAGGGTCGTCACAGGGGCCCCAGGGGACCTGCCCCTCCCGTTGCCCTGCTTCTGATCCATTTGGGAGCCGATGGACTCACTCTCCTGCCTTGAAACTCCCCTTTGCCCCAGGATGTTCACCTGGGGGCAGTGTTTGCAAGGCGGGCCCTTGGCTGTAACCAGTGACCACAGGCTTGGTAGCTCAAAACAACAGAACTTTCTCACGTGCTTCTGGATGCCCAAGTCCAAAATCTGTTTCACTAGACCCAAATCAGTGCGTCCCCAGAGTGGCACCCCTTTCGGAGGCTCTAGGGCAGAATCCACACCTCACCTCTCCTGGCGTCCGGTGGCCCCTGGCGTTCCTGACTTGTGACTGTGTCACTCCCGTCTCTGCCTTCGCTTCACCTCCTCTCGGTGTGAATCGTCTTCCTGTGCCTCTCTGATAAGCACACGCGGAATGGCACTGAGCTAATCCAGAATATTCTCTGCATCTTGAGATTCTTAAGCACACCAGCACGACGTTTATCATAGGAGGTAACCCAGGTGCCAGGGACAGGGAGGCGGTATGTTTGGGGCCCACCACCGGCACCTCGCGGAGCATGTCACACCCACTCGCTGCGGGGTACGAGGTATCAGAGGGGGTGTGAAGGGCTTGTCAGCTGGGAAAGGACCGCTGTGGGGTTGGCACTCAAGACACCGGAGCGGGTGACTGCAGCCGGGCTTCGCGTGCTGCCGCTGTCAAGGTGAGGAGAGCCAGTGCGCACCTAGATGCTGCCACACAGGGAGGCAGTGTGATTAGGCTCAACCGCCCCCCTAGGGACTGGAGGTCCTTTCCCAGCAGGAATCTGATTGCCCCTATTAATCAGTCCATGGGAACTTGATCCTTAAGGTTCAAGAACTGCAGATGCTGGACAGCCTGGCGCAGACTAACCCAAAACAGACCCTTGCACTCCCTCCTCATGCTGGTTCCCCACTTGCATAAGGCTGTCGTCCAGGAAGCCTGGGGCATTCAGATGTCACCTGTAAACCAAGGCAGGGCAAGATCTGTCCTGCAGACGTTCCAACAGAAGGGCCCCTCACTCTGGGGAGCCTCAAGCCCAGAGGCCGATTGTGAGGGTGTGGGCCTGGCCTGCCGTGATGTCCTCAGAGCCGCTGGAAACTGCAGCATCAAACAGAAAGACGGAGGGGTTAAGTGCTCCTCTTGCAACAGCCTCGGCCACGGTAACCATCAAGGCTGCTGCTGAGGGCCCTGAGCCTACCTCCACTGCAGATAGTAAAAAGGGCCAGAGAAGCAAAGGGAAGGGGCGTACGATGTTCACGGACTTCAGCTTTTCTGGATTAGTCCCGGGGGATGAGACTCGTGGGTGGGTGGGGGTCCTTTCTCATACACAAGGGGATAGGAATCCGACGGTCCCATTTCGGTGGAGACTGAAAGAAGGCTCTCAGCATACATGACTTTACAGAGCTGTCCTCTTTGGTCTGGTGCTGGGGCAGGGTGCTGGGGGGCACTGGCTCAGGGCAGGTTGGACGATGTGCTGAGGCGGCTGCAGCCGGGAGCCCAGAGGGCTGGGCCAGGGTGACGGTGAGCCGTTCAAGGATTCAGCAGTGGGAGGCCACCCTCCAAACTGACCCCCAGCTCCTGGGCAAGAAAAAAGGTGAAGAGGCTGGCGCTTCCCCCCTCCTCTTGCTGCCTCCTGCCAACCCCCCCTTCTCAACTCTGGGACGTGCATCCTCGGACCAGGACATGACCATCCAGGGACCTTCCCAGCTTCCTCCTTGGTACTAGCCATCCTCCACCTCGAGCTGATGGGTTTCTTCAAAACTGCAGGGGGAAGGTTTCACTGGGTGCCCACACACCTCCGTCACAGGCCTCCCAGAGAAATGGGCTGGGTGCGGCCAGGAACGCTGGGGGCTTGGGGCCATTTGGGTGGACATCCACTTCCAGAAGAGAGAGGCACCTGGATGGCTGGAGTAAGAAGAGGGGCCAGCGCAGGGCCCGGAGGAGAGGAAGTGGGGACCCAGCTGGCTATCAATGTCAGGCTCCCACGCCGTAGGAAGAATGCTGAGGGAGTGATCACAGGATCTTCCCCAGTTGTCCAGCGCAGCCCTCCAAGGTGGGAAGGGGGTAACTGGGGTCTGAGACTGCAGCTCTGTCTAGCACAGGGCAAAAAAGCAGTGCCAAAGCAGTAAGGAACCTGGTTTGGTGGAGGGATGTTGGCATACGAGTGTCTTAATTATCTACCACCGTGTAACACATGATCCCCAGACAGTGGCTCAGAACCACATGTATTAGGTTGCATGCTTTTGGAAGGCTGGGAATTCAGAAGCAACTTGGCTTGCTGGTTCTGGTTCGGTTTCTCCCGAGACTGCTCTCATCTGAAGGCTTGACTGGGGCTGAAGCGAGAAGGCTCGCTCACACGGCTGTGGGCAGGAGACCCTCACCACGAGGGCTCCTTGAATGTCAGCTTGCCCCGAATGAGGGGACATGGGAGACGGGAGCTGCTGTGTGTCATGCTGTCGTTCTCACCATGTTCTGTTCCTAGAAACAGATCCCTAGGGACCGCCCACGCTCAGGGAGGAGGGTCAGGCCCCTCCTTTGCAGCAAAGAATCTGCGGACATGTTTTGAAACAACCATTGCGTGTGGGTCTCATGGTTTCCGGAGGCATGACTGTTTAGACGTACTTTGGGGGTAGGGTCTAAAGGGGGAGCATCTGGCTGCCTTGAGCATGGGTTTTCAGGAACAGAGGCATTTTATATTGAGTGTTTTGGGGCTCAATGGCAGCCCTGAGAATGTAGAAGGGGAGAGAGGTTTGTGAAAGGAAACCCAGCAAGATTCAGGTCTGCAGACAGCCAAGCGATCTGCCCGTGATGCGGACCTGGTTTGGAAGAGTCTCGGGTCTTGGGCAGCTAGCTGAGCTGCGAGGAGGCAGATGGGTTCTGGGCTCCAAATCCTGTCCCCATTTCAATACATGACAGCTTGGGATGTCCCTGAGCTCCAATCTGGGGCCCTTGGAATTCTGGAGTCCCAGTGAGCAAAAGGCAAAGTGTGGCTGCTTCAGAATACCCCACAGCAGGAAAGGACTGGGCGGTGTGTCCGTCTGTCGAAAGAAGGCTCCTCGACAGGCTGGCCCAGAGGCTCATGATGAATTTGTTCTGGGAGAATTCAGCAGAGCAACAGACCCTTCTGAAGTGCACCTGCACTCACCTGCCCGCACCGGATCGGGCTTGGCAAACTGTCTGTGCCCAATGGGCACAGGTGCGCATGCACACACAAACACACACACTCATCAAATATCTTAACTTTAACTTTCTCACGAGAGAGGTCACAGCTCAATGGCCTTTCTGGCTGTTTTATTTGTAGCTCTCAGCGACTTGTTTCAAGAAAAAGACACTGTCACAAACATTAAGCACTTGTTTACCGACACGAAACTATTAACACTGCAGTTTCCGCATGGAAATCACAGGTACAACAGTTCAGACCCTGGGAGACACATCCTCCTGGGATCTGCACCACATTATCGTAAACCTCCCACCTGGAACAAGGGCCCAGGCACACGGTCGCCGCTGGGAAGCACAGCTTTGCTTCTGCCCCATTTTGGGAACTCCTTTTGAGGACCATCACCTGAGAAGCGCACAGCCTGGCATGCTGTCACCCGGTCCCAGGTCTCGGCACCCTGGGGCTCACAGTTACCTCAGAGTCCGGGCTCCCTTCCACATTATCGTGATTTGCCCCCACTGTGGGCGTTCCAAAGAACAGAACAGAAGTCCTGGCTCTGAATATAGTTCTAGAAGAATGCAAACAGGGTGGCGTCGGCATCCTGCCTGCCTCCCTGCGCTGAGTGTCCCGACCTCTCGGTACACCTACCTGAGGTGTGGGGGTTTGGGTCAGCTTGCTGACAAATCCCACCCCTGGCACCCCTGCCTCACACTGCCCCCTGCACTCAGGACAATAGAGTTCTAGAGAAAATGTTCGTGGTACTAGTTAGGCCCTGGTGGGATAGCAGCGAGAAAAGCCGGGTGCCTCAGACTCCATGAGGCAGGGCAACAACCTGGCCCTGCCCCTCTTTGGTAGGAGGAGCCAAGGCACCCGCCCGGCTCCAACCCACAGGTGTAATCAAGCCCTCTGACACGCAGTCTGAGCCGGCCCCAATCCACAAAAGAAGTGACACACACACACACTCACATATCATTATGTTCCTATCAAGGGGACTATGCCAAGAAAACTACAACACTTTTAAGAAGGCAGAGCTTCCTTTGCTGCCTTTTGACTTGCTCGTGCTCTCCTGGGGTAATGAACTTCCCGCTGTGGCCAGGTTCAAAGCAGGTTCACCCCGTGCTTCAGCAGCTTCTGCTTGGCTTTGCGCGGGAGGCTGAAGGCGCTGTCCTGCGGACTCGGGAAGCCGGAGCTCCGCGCCGCCGCCGCCAGCTGCTGGAAATAGGTTTCCTGGACAGGGCTGCAGCAGGCATACACAGCTGTGGAGGCGTTTCTATGGGGGGAGAGAGAAGACACGGCCCCATGCTGCCTGGGCAGACCCCTGACCACACACAGAGACTTCGAGAGGTACTTGGCAGTGGCCCAGGGATGCCAAGCGCTGGGGGTGCAGCCGCTGTGGTTCAAGCTCCAGGCGCCAAGAGCCGTCTTTTCCTGCCCTTCGACTCACTGGAGCCGGGTGCCACCTGTGGGGGGACCGTCTGTGGCAACCATGGCCACAGAGCCTGAGGTTATGGTAAGTGCTGGACTGCTGGGTCCTGCACGTTTGGTTGACACCGTAGTGGCTCCGCCAAGTGCTCTCCGGCAGCCTGGCTGAGTCCTCGCCCAGCCGTACACAGCTGAGGCGACAGGTACCGGAGGCCCAGGGCTGGGCCGTGCCGCCCACCTGACAGGCACTGACTATGGCCACGGAAGGCGGCTGGATGGATGGGGGCAGTGAGAGCAGAGGATGCGCTGTGACATCAAGTGACAGGAAACCTGTCACAGAAGCAGAGGGAGGGATGAGGAGCCTGTGCAAAGGAGGACCCCCTAGGGAAGAAGTGACTCTGGGGCCAGGCATCCACCTGGCTCCCTGATCCTGCCAGTCTCGGACTATTTCCCCCCTGGGCCTCAGTTTCTCCAAGTCTAGTAGAAGGGAGTGGAGTCAGGGACCACTGGGATCTCTACTCCCAGGGGAGGTAGGAGGAGAATCCCGTCTTCCTCCACCTTTTCCCTCTGGGACCTCAAGGGGCCAGAAGGGCCCACCTGGCCTAGGTGTTTTGTGGCACTCACAGGGGTGAGTCATGGGCAAGTCCTCCCAGACACACAGAGGGCACCTCAGCCTAGTGGCTGCAGGCATGGAGCTGGGCTCACACACCCTGGGTCCCAGCCCCGTGGCTTCCTAGCTGGGTGCCCCTGGCTAAGTCACTCCTCCTGAGTCCCAGCTGTGAGTCCCAGATCTCTAAAATGGATATGACAACGGTGAATCCCATCATGAGATTTTTTCAAGAGACTGAGTAAAATACACAGAGGTGGCCTAGCACATGGCGAGTGGTCAAGAAACGGCGGCTGCTGTCTCTGCCCCTATTAAAGTAAGCCGCGTGCCCCTGCACGGTGCCGCTCCCGGCTCAAGGAGGGTGGGACACCGCAGGGCCACAGTGTGGTTCACACATCCCATGTGCCGCTTGACTCCTTTCCATCCTCTCAAAACAGACACCCCAAGCCCCGACACAACCGGGTCCCTCTACGCTGTCGGCTGGGGGCAGCTCTGACCTAAAGCCAGAGAAGGCACATTTATTATGGAGAGATCCGTGGAAATACCGGCTGGAGGTGGCACGGGCGGCACAGGTGGCCGGCACCCCGTGTCTGGGGCATTGGCACTGTCACCATGAGGGCCGAGGCCCCAGGGTGCGTCTATGGGAGTCCAGAGCCCACGCCCCGTCCCCTCCACCACCCTGCCTACCCCTGGATTGGAAATACAGGGACAGAATGTGCCCTTCAGAGTCAGAGAGACCTGGGTTCAAGTTCTGGCTCCGTCCCTGAGTCAGAATGTGACGCTGGGACAAGAGGCTTATCCTTTTTGGGCTTCAGTATCTGTGTCTCTACGATGACGAGGAAAGAACGCACTGGCCCAAATCGTGGCAAGGACTCAGTGGAATTGCAGACACACCCCAGCCCTCCCCTTCTGCCCTCTCACTTGCCTTGTTTTCTCCTACTGGTTTCATGGGAGAAGCATGTAGGGAGAGAAAGTAGACTGCGGTTGGTTAAATATCACAAATTACAATGTTAATTTACGGAGCTGTCCCTACTGACACGGAGATGGCCAGGATATAGGATGAAATGGGAACAGAAAGTTGTATGACAGTACATTAGTGCGCTCCTGTTTTCTAGAAGAAAAGCTATTAGCACCATGAAAATACTGACCATCTGCAACCCCCAACAACAGCAAAACCTGGGGTAAGAGATGCCAAACGATGATCTGTGGGGACCTTTCGGGGGTGCGGCGAACGTTTCCCTCCGCAGATCCGGGCCAGCCCGTTTTGCTGCAAGCGCAGGACACACGTCGGATGGCAGCAAAGTACTCGGGCATTGCTGCGGGCAAGGGACAGAGGCCCCGGTCCCGGCAAGGCGGCGGGGACCTTAGCTGTACTCGCTGTTGCAGCCTCGTGTCTAAAGCAGTTCCGAGCCCCAGGAGAGGCCCCAGAAAATACAGGACACTGGAAAGCATGACAGGAGGTGATGGCGGACAGAGGAATGGATACAAAGAGGCCTTAAAAGAGAAGCACTGGAATATTCTTCACTGCGTTATGAGTAAGGCTGTGGCCCCGGGGCCCTGGGAAGGCCACTCTGGGTGCAGAACTTAAAGAGGGACACCGGGGAACGCTCACCTGACGGTCATCTCATAAAGCGCGGGCAGCTGGGCAAAGTCCGAGTGCATGAGGCCGATGGCCCGGAGGAAGCGGCGGTCCTGGGCGGTGGCCACCTGTGGCAGGTTCACTGGCGGAAGAGGACACAGAAGTTGAGGCAGCAGACGCCTGCCCCGCCCGCCCCGCCCCCAGCGCTGAAAACCGGGAGCACTCGGGGGCCCGCGGCCCGGGGGTGCAGACCACCTACCGCTGCCACCGTGCGTGCGTGGGACAGAGCAGAGCGACAGGGCGAACGCTGTCCCTGCGAGAGCCGCGCTGGGCTCTGCCCGGGGAGCCCACAGTGTTGAGGCAGCCCTCGTCACAGATATGTGAACATGTGTGTGCTGCTCTCCAAATGTTGGAGAAACAACCAAAAAAAGACAAATGAGTAAGGAAGTGTTTGCCAAGCGAATTCTAAACTCCGTGGGAGCTGGCACCAAGCGCGAAAGCAGCCTCTTAACTGCGGGGTCCACGACGCCGGGCGGAGCGCCATCCGCGGGCGCGAACACTCCCCGCCAGGGGGCACCCCGGCCCCGCGCCTCTCCTTACTGGTCAGCACGTGCTGGATGCGGTCATAGTGCGTGAAGTTGTACGTCCGGCTGGGGAGGGCGGCGGCGTCCTTGGGCAGCGTCTCCTTCAGGTGGACCTCCAGCCCGTTCAGGGACGCCAGGCTGCTGTGGTGCTGCGGAGGGCGGGGGTTAGGGGATCGTGGCCCAGAGGATATCCCAGTGGCCATCTGACCTCACAAAACGGACCCTTGGGGCGCCGGGGTGGCTCAGGCGGTTAAGCTCACGACTCTTGGTGTTGGCTCGGGTCAGGACCTCACAGTTCGGGAGTTCGATCCCCAAGTAAGGCTCTGTGTGGCCAGCGCAGAACCTGCTTGGGATTCTCTCTCTCTGATCCTCCCCCCTTGTACATGTGTGCACTCTCTCTCTCTGATCCTCCCCTAC
>PJEM01021710.1:0-10676 GCA_004023845.1 Helogale parvula | reverse complement strand
TTAGAGTCCAGATTCCTTGGATCTATCTAAGGCCTGACCATTCAACTATGTGGGTGGCCACTGGGAATCTGCATTTTATTTTATATTTATCATTTTATGTCTATTTTATATTTTGTGTTTATTTACATAAATATCCGGGGGGCGGGCAGTTAGAAAGATACATCGTGAGTGGAGGCAGAGGCAGAGAGAGAGAGAGAGAAGGAGACACAGAATCTAAAGCAGGTTCCAGGCCCTGAGTTGTCAGCACAGATCCCGATGCGGGGCTTGAACCCAAGCCGTGAGATCACAACCTGAGCCAAAGTTGGACGTTTAACCAACTGAGCCACTCAGGCACCCTGGGTATCTGCATCTTAAATAAATTCTCCAGCTTGCTCTCAACCCCATTAACGTTGGAACCACTATATTTGTCACGGAGGACCTGAGTGCCATTAACAAGGGCAGCTCAACATCGCCATCATGTGGCTTCCTAACACCATTGTCATTGTTTTGCAAATACAGTCCATGGATGTTAGGAAACTATTAAAAATCTGAAAAACAGCAAAGAAATAGGAACAAAAGACATTGGTGGAGTATCTGCTCCATGAATAACTAAGATAGAGTTATAACATCTCTTGACTCTTCTAACACCAAAGTTGAACTTATCTGTATTAAACTTTTAAGGGGAAGTCAAACTGATGCATTTCAATTGTCATTTGAGTACACAAAAACAGAGGTATTGGATGACTGCTAACTGTAGATCATTACACCACATTTTGGTTTTGTATGGTGATGCCACGAGGATTTCATGAACTTTCAAGTTATCCTTCTAGAGGTTAGCTAATACAGAACATTCCATCTTCCAAAAATAATTTCATATGGAGCACTTTTAGTTAAATTCAATTCTACTGTTAAGTCTTTCTTCTAATTATAAAAACAATAAACACTCATGGTAAAATGATTTTTACAAAATATAAAATTCATGGAGGAAATGAAATTCATACTTCATTCCACCACTCAGATATACCACACAATTTGAAATTGAGGGATACTGGGGCGCCTGGGTGGCTCAGTCGGTTGAACGTTCAACTTCAGCTCATGATCTCGTGGTCTGCGAGGTGGAGCCCCGTGTCGGGCTCTGTGCTGACAGCTCAGAGCCTGGAGTCTGCTTCAGATTCTGTCTCCCTTTCTCTCTCTGCCCCTCCCCCACTCACACTCTGCCTCTCTCTCTCAAAAATAAAATTTAAGAAAACAGCCAAAAAAAAAAAAGAAATTAGGGGATACTATTTACTTTTGTCCTTCTACCATCCCCCCTCTCCATCTATCTCTCTCTTCCCCCTATATTATTTTCTTTTGACATTTTGCTATTTTATACTTGCCTTACTTCGCTACAAGCTATGTATGTTTTTTTCTGTTTTTAATCACACATTTTCTTCTTTCCTCTAAGATTTGGAAGCAAAGCTTCAATATTTTATTCAGTCTGATCACACTTTTATACTGCCTACTTCAAGTAACGGGTTCATGCTAAGCCAGTTATTTATGTTTTGCTTCCAATTCTCTTCCTGATAAGGCTCAGCATTTCACTGACTCTTGTAAGCACACACCCATGTGTTGGGTGAGGAATCACTGATGTTGAGCATTCAATGTGGTGAGGATAGTCTCTTCAACAAGTGCCTCAGGGACAATGGGACATCCATGTATCAGTGAATGAATTTGGACACTATAGTCACACCATACACCAAAACCTAACTATAACAGCTAAAATTATACAACTCTAAGAATTAAACATAGGAATAAACCTTCATGACCTTGGATTTCTTAAATATTAGACCAAAAGCAACAAACGAAAAGAATCGGCAGGCTGGCCTTCATCAAAATGAAAATCTTTTTGCATTAAAAGACACTATCGAGAGAGAGAAAAAATATCCTACAAAATGGGAGGAAACATTGACAAATCATATGTCTAGTGGGAGACTAGTAACCAGATTATATAAGGAACCCTTACAACTCCAACCAAATGACAAAACAAAAGAAAAATGGGAAAGGGATCTGAATACATACTTCTCCAAAGAAGATATCCAAATGGCCATCAGTCAATGATAATATGCTCAACATAATTAGTCATTAAGAGTTGCAAATCCAAACCTAACAATAGCTGTTAACACCCACCGGGGTGCCTATTTTGGATTCTGTGTCTCCCTCTCTCCCTGACCCTCCCCTGATCCTGCTGTCTCCCTTGTCTCTCAAAAATAAATAAACATTAAAAAAATTTTTTGAAAAAGATTCTATTTTTAGTTCATGGCCCCTGGTGTGCAAAAGAGGATCAACATTTACATATTATTATTGCTTCCTATCTATCATCTGTCTGTCTATGCACCCACCTGCATACATCTTTAGAGGGAAAGAAGAGAGTGGAGCTCCTGTTAGTATGAAAAATAAAAAGAAAACCCTCTTCAAGATTATGTATCAACCCTTTGTAGAAAATATTTGGACAATGGGCCGAAGCATATGGTGAAAAGACCACTTAGGATTTAATATTTTCATTTAACACCCTTCCCTTCCGATCGCCTCTCTCAAGGATGCATCGCTCCAGTAATCGGAAAAACAACTGTAACTGCTGTTTTGGTTGTCTGCTGACAGTTACTCCATTGAAGTGTTTCCTACTTGAATAGATATACAAAGATGTGAATATGAGAGAGCATTCAAATAGGGGGTACATATGGCCACTGATTTTCAACAAAGGTGCCAAGACCACCCAATGGGAAAAGAACAGTCCTTTCAGCAAATGGTGCTGGAACAATGGGTATCCACATGCCAAAAGAAGGAAGATAGATCCTCTTCTCACGAGGAACACAAAGATAACTCAAAATGGATCAACGGCCTAAATATCATAGCTAAAACTATAAAACTCTTTAAAGAAAACACAGGAGTAAATCTTCATGATCTTGGATTTGGCAATATTTTCTCAGATATAGCAACAAATGCACAAGCAACAAAAGAAAAAATAGATTAATTGAACTTAATAAAAATTTTAGCATGAAAAGACATTTTCAAAAGGGGGAAAAGACAACCCGTAGCATGGGAGAAAATATTTCCAAATCATATATCTGATAAGTGTCTAGTATCTAGACTATTAAAGAACTCTTACAACTCAGCAACAAAGGGACAACCACATTTTAAAATGGGCAAAAGACTTGAATATAGACGTTTATGCAAAGAAAATAAAATCTAGAAATAGCCAACACATGGAAAGATGCTCAACATCATTAGTTTTTAGGGAAATGGAAATCAGAACTACAATGAGACCTCACTTCACAGTAAGAATGCTATAATTATTTTTAAAGGAAAATAGTTTCTTCAAATAAATTTTCTGCCCCCTTCTCTCTCTCTTCTCTTTCTGGGATCCCTAGAATGTAAATATTATCATGCCTGATGATGTCACTGAGTTCCCTCAACCCATTCTCATTTATTATCATTATTTTCTCTTTTTGCTGTTCAGCTTGGTTGCTTTCCATTACCCGGTCGTGCAGATTGCTATTCTGTTCTTCTGCATCCTCTAATCTGCTATTGACTCCCTCCAGTGTATTTTTTAATGTGTATGTATGTATTTTGAGAGAGAGATAGAGAGAGAGACGGAGGGAGGGATAGAGAGAGAGAGAATCCCATGCAGGCTCCACACTGTCAGTGCAGAGTACAGTGCAGTTCTTGATGTCACAAACCGTGAGATCATGTCCTGAGCCGAAATGAGGAGTCAGACTCTTAACCGACCGCGCCACCCAGGCATCCTCCTCTAGTGCTCTAGTGTATTTTGTATTTAAGTTATTGAATGCTCCATCTCTGACAGCTTCTTTTTTATATCCCCCCTCATCTTTATTGAAGGCCTCACTGCAACAACATGGATGGGCCTACTATACTAAGTGAAGGTATAATACTAAGTGAAGGAAGTCAGATAGAGAAAGACAAATACCATATGATTTCAGTCATATGTGGACTTGAAGAAACAAAACAAATAAAGTAAAAAAAAAAAAAAAAGACAAAGATAAAACCAGACTCTTAAATACAGAGAACAAACTGGCGATTGCCAGATGAGAGGTGGGTGACTGGACAGATGAAACAGATGAAGGGGATTAAAAGTACACTTATTGACCACGATGAGCACTGGTAATGTGTAGAATTATAGAATGATTATATTGTACATCTGAAACTAATATAACACTCTATGTTAATTAAAAAATAAAAAGGAAAATAATACGTGTTGGCAATACTGTGGAGAAATTGTAACCCTCATATGTTGCTGGTAGAAATATAAAATGGAGCAGCCATCATGTAAATCAATTTGGCGATTCCCCAGTGTGTTAAATATAGAATAACCATATGACTCATCAATTTCACTACTAGATGTATACCCAAAATAATTGAAAACAATCATTTAAAAAAAAGCTTGTAGAAGAATGTTTATAGAAGCACTATTCACAACAGCTAAGAGATGGGAAAAGCCCAAATTGCCATCAAATGAAGAATGGGTAAACAAATTTGGTATACTCCTACGGTGGAATATTATTCGGTCAATTAGAATGAATGAAGTTCTGATGTGTGCTACAACACACACGAACCTTAAAGACCTTATGCAAAGTGAAAGGTGCCAGACACAAAAGACCACATGTTGTTTGATTCCATTTGTATGAAATATTCAGAATAGGCAACTTGGGAGAGACACAGACCAGATTAGTGTGTGCCAGAACCTGGGAACTGGGGGAATGGAGAGTGGCTGCTTAATGGGTAAGAGTTTCCTTTTGGGGTGATGAAAATGTTCTGAAGCTAATTAGAGGTGATGGTTGCACAACGTGTGACTGTACTAAATGCTCCTGGGTTGTACACATTAAAATGATTAAAGTGGGGGGCACCTGGGTGGCTCAGTCGGTTGAGCCTCTGACTTGGGCTCAGGTCATGCTTTCACAGTTTGTGGGTTCGAGCCCTGCGTCGGGCTCTGTGCTGACAGCTCAGAGCCCGGAGCCTGCTTCGGATTCTGTGTCTCCCTCTCTCTCTCTCTGCTCCTCCCCTGCTCACGCCCTGTCTCTGTTAAAAATAAACATTAAAAAAAAATTTAAAAAAAATAAATAAAATAAAATGATTAAAGTGGTAAACATCACGTTATGTGAACTTTGCTGCATGTAAAACAATAGACCACCAATAACAGAAGAAAAGGAAACAGGAAAAACATGAAGGAAGATCCTACAGATTAAAGGGACTCAAGAGACATCTCTACCAATCACAATATATAATACTTTTTGGTTTCTGATTAAAGTAATCAAAGTATTTAGAAAAAAAAGTTTACTGTTGCTTAGTTGACCTAAATGTTTCTAATGGTTTTTTATACAATAGAAGAAACCTTATGACTAACTGGATATATAGTGATACCAAGAAATTATTTGTAGAACGAACCGTTTAG
Source organism: Helogale parvula (assembly GCA_004023845.1). Lineage (NCBI taxonomy): Eukaryota > Metazoa > Chordata > Mammalia > Carnivora > Herpestidae > Helogale > Helogale parvula. The sequence continues at coordinate 5,251 of PJEM01021710.1, read as the reverse complement.
TTTTGCTCCAGAAAAAAGTTCTTAACATACAAGGGAAGACAGATCATCTTTGCAGCAGATCTGTCCACAGAACCTTGTCAGTTCATAAGCGAATGACAGGATATATTCAATGTGCTGAATAAGAAGACAGGAGACTATAAATGCTAGTGAGGATGTGGAGAGACGGGCACCCTCCTACCCTGTTGGTGGGAATGTAAACTGGTGCAGCCGCTCTGGAAAACAGTGTGGAGGTTCCTCAAAAAACTATCAGTAGAACTTCCCTTTGACCCAGCAATAGCACTGCTGGGGATTTACCCCAGGGATACAGGAGTGCTGATGCGTAGGGGCACATGTACCCCAATGTTCATAGCGGCACTTTCTACAATAGCCAAATCATGGAAAGAGCCTAAATGTCCATCACCTGATGAATGGATCAAGAAGATGCCAGGTTTTCAACATACCGGCAAATTAGACCAGAATACTTCGAAACTATCATTCACTTTGTTCCATCTATTTACTTGCATGTTTCTAGGCTCCTGGCTATGATGGAAATGTGGCGGAATGCTTGATACACAGATAAAACTGATTAAAATACATCTAGATAATGGTAAGTAGGTGCTTCTCAATTGTTTCAGGGTACTTGTAAACAATTTCCACGTATCGTAGACATTCCATTCAGGACTACTTTTAGTTAGCTTGATTTATGTCAATGTTTTATGAAAAAATATTTGCTAAGAAAAAATAGAACAAGCAAAATTTTGTCTGGCATGTTAATATCAGTGCCATCCAAATATCTTATCGAGATGTAAATGTTTAGAATAGTACTGCAAGATATCTGTTTCCTGTGTTACTATAAATGAAATGACATGGGAACTACCCACCTCCTGTAAGTTAATTACAAGTGCTGGGTCAAAATATTTACATATTGCTGAAGATATTACTGAGCTGATAATTAGGAACCTACAGATACTAACCAGCCTGAGGGTTTCTGGCAAAATTCATTCTGATAGTTGTGTAGGACTTAGGGACAGGAGACAAAATCTGAAATTTTTCAAAGTTGGTGGTCTAAACGGGTAGTGTGATGTGAGGCCAGGGATTCAGAAGGATTTGTGACATACAAAAGAGGACAAGGAAACGTGCCGAGCTTGACTTTGACACTGAGTGAAAAGCCAAAAAACGTTTTTTTAATCTCCCATAAGTATCACATCAAATTAACCATCTCCAGCATGGGCTTATGATATATAACTTATTTTTATGCGTATTTTACAAATCTCATGCATATAATTTAATGAAAGAGTATCCAGATTTAGTGTTTCCAGGTGACCGAACAGAGCAAAAGCATGTCTCCTGGAAGAGCACATCTTCAACTTCAAATCCCCACGCATAGCGTTCTGTGGAATATGAGCTCGCAATAAAACTTGAAAACACCGCACAAGAAAACAGATGCTCAGCAGAGATAACAGAAAACTGATTAAAGACATGAAACAACTTTAGACATAGAGTATGACTTATGAAAATGTTTAAAAAATTAAAAATGGAAATGGACAGATTGAGTAAAGGCAAGAGGCTCTGTAAAGGATAAAGCAGATTTTGAAAAATAAAATTATCTAGAAATTAAAGTTACAGTAAACTTAAAGACTTAGTGATCAGATTTTGGAGTATTTTGTAGGCAGCTGAAGAGAGAATTAATGAAGAAATTACCTGAGATTCATCATAGTGAGATGAAGAGAAATTGAAATATGGAAGATAAAAGGGAGAAGGTGTGATCTTAGCGTAGTGGCATTTCCAGAAGGTGAGGTGATAGGAAGTGGGTGAGAGGAAGACACATCTGAACACATGAAATCTGAGATTATGAAAAATGGAAGAAAGACAATATTTCTTAGATTAAAGAACACCCCACATCTCAATTAAAATAAAAAGAGAGCCACACGTATAAAGCTCATGGTAATATACAGAGCATAAGAGGAAAAGCAGAAGACAAAACACCTAGAGTGAAAAGAGCTACATACCATCAGTGATTAGCTTAATTGTTTATTTCTCTAATATCGCAATGGAAGATAGAAGGCAGTAGAATGATATCTTCAGTGTCTGATAGAAAATCATTATCAACTAAGAACTGTATACTCAATGAGACCATTTAAAAAATATATTTATTTTTGAGAGAGCGCAAGCAAGGGAGGGGCAGAGAGAGAGGGAGAGAGGATCTGAAGCAGGATCTATGCTGACAGCACTGAGCCTGATGATGGGACTCGATCTCAGGAACTGTGAAATCATGCCATGAGCTAAAGTCAGATGCTCAACTGACTGAGCCACCCAGGTGCCCCTATGAGGCCATTTTTTTAAAGGCTAAGACAAAATGATATTTATACACCCATAACAAGATTATTTACTACCCATTGAGTCCTGTTAATGAAAATTTTAAAGGAAGTACTTTTTTTTTGGAGAAGGAGAATGACCTGAGATCATCTGAGATTTGAGATAAAAATGACAAATAAGGGTAGAAGTAAATATATGGATAAATCAAAACCTTCGTCGACTGTATTGAGTGATAAGAACAATGGGTAATTTAAAGAAAATATAATAAAATAAAAATAGCAGACTACACTTAAGTACCTTATAAGGAAGGTGTGATCTGAGTTAATGTTCTGTGATCCTTGTCTTTTCAGGAGGGAAGATGTTGTTAACTTGAGACTTTACACATGCATGATAAAATGTCTTAGGAAACCACTAGAAGAGATTAAAGAAAAATATTCTAAAAATTGTTTAAATATTTATTTGAGAGAAAGAGAGAGAGAGAATGAACAGGGGAGGGGCAGAGAGAGAGGGTGACACAGGATCTGAAGCAGGCTCCAAGCTCTGAGCTGTCAGAGGGGGAAATGGCCCGAGGAAAAAAGTCAATCAAAATGGAAGGATGATGAGACAGGCAATTCCACATGGGTGGAGTAGGGACCCTCTGAAATCCACTCCTTCACACAGGATATGAGAACACTAGCAAAAAATGTCACAATTAACTTTTTTCACAACCCTGAAAGTTTTCCATAGGCTTGCAACAATCTGAGGAGCATTTATTTAAGAAAAATGGCTGAATTTCAGCAAAACAGTGAACATTATGAAGTTTCACTTTGCCCTATTCCCATCTGCCTTTTAAATACTCCTGGACAGGGGCGCCTGGAGGGCTCAGCTGGGTAAGTGTCCGACTGTGGCTCGGGTCATGATCTCACGGTTTGTAAGTTCGAGCCCCGCATCAGGCTCTGTGCCGACAGCTGGGAGCCTGGAGCCTGCTTCGGATTCTGTGTCTCCCTCTTTCTCTCTGCCCCTCTCCAGCTCACGCTCTGTCTCTGTCTCAAAAATAAATAAACATTAAAAAAAATTAAAAAATACTCCCGGATAGCCTTGGATACCAACAGCTTCAGGACATGCATGGATGTGAATTAACTACAGCCTAGTGGACATAGACGGCCCCAGAACAGGTTTGGGGCCCCCCAAAAAGCCTCAACATGTCACTGACCTTTCTGGCAGCTCCCTGGAAAATCCTCATTATCGAGACTGATCTTTATTTGACCTATTCTTGGGGCCATTTTTGTTTTTCATTAAAAAATCAGCGACAGTTGTTCAGCACCACAACTTTGTGAGATGGCGATAACAGCTGGGGAAAGAGGCTGCAGATCAAACCCTTAAAAACATGGGGACTAAACGTCCACAGGGATGTTGGGAAAGTTCGGACATATTCCTGACGGTCTAGATGGCCGTGAACATGTGAATGGGCGAGTACATACCCCAGAAAGAGCTGAGAAGACCCTAATCTGTTACCTCTGACTGACCTTGAAGCTCCACACAAACAGGAAAGGAGGGCGAAGGCGGAGCCGTAAACTGCCAGAGTGTGAGGGACATTCCTCTACAAACCAAACACCTCAGCAAAGGGCGGGAGGCTTCTTAGAGACATTTGAAGTGACCACTAAGCTATCAGAGCAGTGACTTCAGTGGCCACAAAAGCCAAAGAATATAAACTCTAAAGAATTAATTTAGGGAAGTCCCTAAACAAACAAGCAGCAGCAGCAAGAAATATTGACCATAACACACCCTGGGTAGGGGAGATCTGATGTCCAGAGTTGCCATGTTATATTACTTCAAACATCCAGTTTTCTACAAGAGAATCACAAGACACACAGGAAAATAGAAGAGTATCCTGCATCCACAGGGAAAAAATACTGTAGTCAATAGGGACGGTCCCTGAGGAAGCCCTGATGTTTGAGATACTACATAATGATTGTAAATAAGGAATTATAAACATGTTCAAGAACCAAAATCTTCCTTCAAGAATTAAAAGAAGTATGAGAGAGGTGTTCACCAAACAAAGAATATCAGTAAAGAGATAGAATTTGTAAGACAAACCCAAACACAAATGTTGCAGTTGAAAAGTGCGGTTCATTGGGGGTAGGCTCAAAAGCAGACTTGAGCTGGCAGAGGAAATAATCAGTGACAAATCTTTTTTTTTTCCTCCAGGTTTTTATTTAAATTCCAGTTAGCATGTAGTGTAATGTTAGTTTCAGGTATAGAATTTAGTGATTCATCACTAACCTACAACACCCAGTGCTCATCACAAGTGCTCATCACCTATTTAACCCACTCCCCCACCGAGTGGGGGTGGTGGTTGTGGAGGAAATGAAGGGAAATCCAGAGTTGGATATTCACTGATATTTTTTAATGTTTATTTATTTATTTTTTAGAAAGAGAGGACACACAAGCAGGGGAGGGGCAGAGATGGAGGAAGAGAGAGGATCCCAAGCAGGCTCTGCGCTGTCAGCACAGACACATAGTCACTTTGCCGGGCTCGAACCCATGAACCGTGAGATTATGACCTGAACCGAAATCAAGAGTCAGACACTTAACAGACTAAGCCACCCAGGTGCCCCAGGAGAGTTGGATCTTTAAAGATGAGTTAGAGTTTTGTTAGTGAATGTAGGGGGTGAGGGCATCCCAGGCAGAGAGAATAAGCACAAGGAAAAAACGCTCAGAACAGGGGCCGGAAATTACATGGTTCCTCTGGGGGAAAAGTAAACAAAATAAAAAAACAGATACATACATTAAATAAATTAAACAAATAAATATAAAAGTTCATAGTCATTAAAAGAAAAAATACACGCCTGCATACATACATTCACAAAATGAATCCATCCATGCATCCATCCAGAGTGTTAGCATGTAAGATGCATGGAAATGAGTGGCTGGAGATGACATTAGGAAGGTAGACTAGGATTAGTTATGAAAGACC
>PJEM01021709.1:0-10675 GCA_004023845.1 Helogale parvula | reverse complement strand
ACCATGGGGAGAGGAAGGGGGAAAGAGAGCGGGGATGAGTGAGGGACACAGATCAAGGGAGACTACTAAATACTGGAGACGAACCATGGACTGAAGGGGGAGGGGGGGAAGGGGGTGATGGTCATGGTGGGGGGCACTTGAGGGGAGAAGCACTGGGTGTTATATGGAAACTAATTTGACAATAAACTATTAAAAAAAATAAAATTTAAATAAAAATTTGGAAAAAAAAATTAAAAATGAAATTCGAGTGAGCCAATAAAAATTGGGAACTGGGTATCTCTCTTTTTTTCTTTTCATTTATTTTCCAAAGAAATCTGCATTTATGGCAAAAAAAAAGTGCCCAGAATAGATGTATTACATGCAGATATTTAAGGAAAGAATGTAGGACCATGAAGATGAGTTGAGTAGAAATTTTCTTGGCTTTCAAGCCACATTCCAGAATCAATCAGGTTACCGGTATACTTTAGGCATTGTTGCACACTATGTCTCTATTGGAAAACACGTTTTGATCTTCCCCTGAGGAACAGAAGTGATTACTTTTCAGCTACTTCAGCCATGAGAGAACAAATGGCCAAAGACATTGAGCTGCTTAAATGTCCACATCCATCTTGACAACTGACATGGAGAAGCAGAGTCCTTCTACCCAGCCTCCCCCAGGGAGTGAAATAAAATGAACATGTTGACTTTCCGTTACAATAGAGAGTTCAGATTATTTGAAAAGCCAAGTGTGCTATGTTTGAAAAAAATTAAAACTTTTCACATCCTTTCATTAAAACAAAAAATGATCACATAATGGAATAATACCCAGAAGATTATTCATTCATTTAACCCTATAGTCAATAACAGAAATATTGAAATAAGGTGTTTCAGGAAGGAAGCTAATGCTTAAAATTTAATGACTCACTCTACATTGTATCCAGCATTATGTTCTGCTTTCCAGAGTGTCCATTCTTTGAAGTCATGTTTTATACAAAATAGATGTAGTCAAAGGACAAGCAGGAGTGTGCTAACCATGTGGTGAGCACACTGAGTTCTGATGTCTAATCAAAACAGGGTAGCTTAGCCTTAAAATAGTCCTAGAGACTGTTCTTAGTACGAAAAATCAGTGACATGCCGGCTCTTTTACTGCATGAGAATTGACTAGTCATAAGATCAGCCTGGACCCAGTCTCAGAAAGTTCCAAGTTGTAAAAACAGCAAGAGCTCCTCTAACGAATCTAGTCCTCTTTAATCAGATGTGTGTGCTTAATCTGCACTTTAATTCTTAGGGATATTTCATCCTCGCAGCGTGAAGGCAGATCAGAACAGAGATAGGGGAAGGCTCTGCTGTAAATCTAGACAGCCTCTACATCTCACCTTTCCAACTGGTCACTCCACATCAGGGTTGAGGAGCACTGGTTGGGTAAGGAGGTGGAGCTGGATGCATAGTTGTTTGTGTGGTGCCTGATCTGTGAACAGACAGAGGGTTTCAGTGGACAGAATTGTTGATGATGATCCCTTTTGTCAGATGACTCTTGTTTGAACATTTTTAAATAGAAGCAGAACCAAAAATCTATACATCAATTTGCATTGGCCATAGCCAACTAAATAAAGATATTTTAGATCTTATCTTCCCAAGACTGCCTCATATCTGCCTCCAAGCTTTGACCCACCTTCTCCTTCCGCTTACAATTTCTCACCATATATGACTTGCCACACCTAATAGGACTTCTAAATCCTTAGGGCAGTTATTATACCATTTGTTCAATGCTGAATGAAACTCACTGGCTTCAGGGGTGCCTGGGTGGCTCAGTCAGTTAACTCTTGATTTCTGCTCTAGTCATGATCTCACGATTCATGGGATCAAGCCCTGCATCAGGCTTTGTGTTGCAAGCCTACCTTGGGATTCTCTTTCTCCCTCTCTCTCTGCCCCTCCTCAATTTAAAAAAATAAAAAATAAACTTAAAAAAAAAAACCTCATTGGCTTCAAATGACTGGTGTAGGCAAACCCAATTCTACCACTTTCTAGCTTTTAGTGACTTTCTGTTACTCCTAGAACAAAGACCAGAATTCTTCACATGACTTCAAAGGTCCTTTTAGATTGAGCCTCTGCCTGCAACTCCAGCTTTGTTTGCTTAGACCACACTAGCCATTATGAATATCATGAACCATGCCATCCTCCTTCCTACCCCAGGGTCTTTGCACTTGAAGCTTCCTCTGCCCAGAGTGCTCCTCCAGTTCCCTCATCACCTGGCTGATTCTTACTTGTCCTTCAGATCTCAACTTGGAATACCACTTCCTCAGAGAATATTCTGAATATTGACTAGACTGGTCCTCCACTATGTGATACCCACTATTTTCTTTTCAGGAGCTCATTGTAGCTTGGAAACAAAAGTCATTTTTGTGATTATTTGTTTACTATCTGTTGCTACTTCTAGGCTACAAGTTTCATGCCTAGTTTTACTTACCACTGTATCTCTAGCAGCTACCACAGTGCCTGGCACATAGGTCACAGTCAGTAAGTATTTGTGGCATGAATAAACAGTATTCTCCAAATAATAGCTTGAATTCAATGGATTCAATAAAAAGTACTAAGAAAAAAATATTTCCTCTGCATATATTTCTTAGTAATGTTCTTATAAGAAATGACAGAAAAATTAAATTATTACCAATAAAAAGTATTATGAGGAAAACCAGAAATAAATGAAATTCAGTAATTCCTTAGTCAGTCTTTTTTATTGTGTTCCTTAAGTATTTTTTTCTCAAAAGTTTAGTTAAGATCATTTTAAACAGCATGCCCATTTCATATAGCATAAATTATGTAAGATGTCCAGATGGACATGTAGTTCTCCAATTCCTGACTTTGTTAAGCAAATAGATAATTTCTGTTCTAGGAAGGCAGTGTTATTTGAAGGACAGTAAAATGATATGTCTTCTTTGCAACACAAATGACACCAATATCTGTTCAGTAAATAGAAAAAGTTTAGTGACACTTTTAAGAGAAATATTGTGGCTTTGGAAGAGTGGTCAGAGTTAAGGTCAGAGTAGGAAAAAAACAACAGGATTTTGTTTGTTTTCTGAACCTTTCAGAAGGCTCACACCTGTATGCTCTTGTTAAAGAATAATCAATCCAGAGCACCTGGGTGTCTCACTTGGTTAAGTGTCCAACTTTGGCTCAGGTCATGATCTCATGGTTTGTGAGTTCGAGCCCCACTTCAGGCTCTGTGCTAATGGCTGAGAGCCTGGAGCCTGCTTTGTATTCTGTGTCTCCCTCTCTCTCTGCCTCTCCCCCACTGACACTCTGTCTCTCTCTCAAAAATAAATAGACATAAAAATTAAAAAAAATTGTTAAAAAGAATAATCAATACAGTTAGGTTGGATACCTATACTACTGGACCCCTAGGTTTTTCTCTTTCTGCTATTATACTACATAGTTTATTGTTTAGAAGCCCGCTTTAACTAAGTAAAGTACTTGGGGCTATATGTTGGCTTAACTTGAGGAGCAGATGCAACTGTAGGCATCTGAACATCATGTCAAGTAACAGAAAAAGAAGGAACTGATATGGGGTACCTGGCTGGCTCAATCAGTGGAGCATGTGACTCTTGATCTTGGGGTTGCAAATTCAAATCTTATGTTTGGAAATTAGAGATTACTTAAAAATACAATTTTTAATCAGCTTAACAATAACCCACAACCCTCGGACCAACTTAAAAATACAATTTTTAAAAAGAAGGAACTGAGGGGGTTCCTGGGTGGCTCAATTGGTTAAGTGTCCCACTTTTGGTTTTGGCTCAGGTCATGGTTCATGGGTTCAGACCATGTTGGCGTGGAGCCTGCTTCAGATTCTCTGTTCCCCTCTCTCCCTGTCCTTCCCCTGCTCATTCTCTCTCTCTCTCTCTCTCTCTCTCTCTCTCTCTCTCTCTCTCTCTCTCTCTCAAAAAATAAATAAACATTAGAAGAAGAAAAAGAAGGAGGAGGAGAAGGAGGAGGAGGGGGAGGAAGACTAGGAAGAGGAGGAGGAACTGAAGAAATGAGGCACTGCAAGGTTAAATGGGAAGAACCAGGAGCACGGAAGCATGATGTGGTTCTCCGTTGCACCCTCTGAACCACTGCTCTCCAGTGAGCCCTATCTCCCTTACAAAAACGCTCCATGACTCACCCCATCATTCTCAGAAAACTTTGCTTCTCTCTCACACCTAATTTCCACAGCTTACTCTGGCCCAGCAGCCAGGGGCTCATTCATTTCATGTCACTTTTCTTCCCTATGTATCTCTCTTATTTTACCCTTCTCTCCAGTCTTTGTGTCCTTGTTCTTCCTGGCTAGTGAATCAGTCTAGCCTGTATGAAACTGACAGTTTTGTTGGGTCAAAAATGGTTGGATATTGAAATTATTTATGATTTAACTTAGTATCAGCCTTTTAACTAACCAGTGTTCTGACTCAAGTTTTTCTCCTAACATATCTTTCATATTATTTCTAAAGCAAACCTTGGCAAATCCTAAATACCCTTGAATGTTCCCCATTGCCACAGGATCAAGTTCTGAAGTGCTGAAGACCCAACACTGAGTGACTCACTCCAACCTACATCTCCAGGTTAATGTCTTACTTTTCCCCTTCACCAGAGCCTTGCTTCAGTCCCTAAACTGTGCAGTCTGAGACCAGCCAATGCTTTTTCACACTTACTTACTGTGGAGTTTGCTATTGCCTTTCTAAAATGCCTCTCTCTACTTCCATCCAGAATTTTACTTATCCTCTAAGACCCAACCTTTCATTTTCTTGGCAAAGTGTTACTCCTATTATTGTATTTCTATAGCATTGTACACATTCTTTAAATTGTACTTTGTCAGCTTCTCACTCTGATTCACAGTAGAAGCTCAATAACAGTGAATAATTTGATTTCTAAGTAAGTTATTGGGTTTCCTCTTGGTCACCATTGTGACATAAGGACTGCTCAAATTTTTCAGCACACACAAGAAACTATGTGCAAGTCACTTTTTCAGATGTATAATATGCTCATATTTTAAAAGATTCCCTTGGCTTAAAAATGCATGGTCTCCATCTGCTCCACATTTCCTTTGATAATATCTATCATTACATTTTGCCTAACTCTGTATTGCTTTACTTCCCAGGACTGGGAAGAAAGCTTAGACACTCAGTGTGCATTTTTAAATGAATGAATAAATAATAAGTAAGGACTGTCTTAGGCTGAGTACTCCCAGAACCAGAACCTAAGCCAAGGATTTGTATTCAAGTGACTTATTAAGAATGTGCTCCAAGAGAAACACCAGTAAGGAAGTGGGAAAGTAGGACACAGAAGGAGAAACCAAGCAAGGGGTGCAATTTTAAGTGATTCCAGCCTCAGTCTGAACTTTTGGGAAACTCTGGAGTATAAATTACAATTTCAAAGTTTGTCTCATTTGTAAACAAAGGATCTGGGCTTCTCTACTCCCACATCCATCAGCTAGGGCTTCTTTGGGGGAACAAAACCCCTAGGCCCTTCTGGCTCTCCCCTTGCCTCTGAAGGTCAGAATGTGAGCAGTTATCAGCAAAACAAACAGAAGTTGGGGTGAATACATATAACTGCTGTATGGGATCTAAGAGGTTCTGGGGAGAACTCCAACTTTGTGGGATGCACTACATTTAGCAAGATGTGGCTGGTGGTGGCGGGGGCTGCCATGGGCATAGATTGGAGAACTCTGGGAGGCTGTCCTGTGGAAGGAAAATCATCTTCTCCACTCCTGCTACTGATGCCTAGGATCCCTTTAGCTAGGGACAAAACTTTTAAATATATGTGCAAAAGTGATATTTAAAAAGAGAATTGCCTGGTGTGAAAAGGTAGAAAACACTTACATAGAACCCTCTATAGGTCAGGCAATGCCAAGTTTGTAGGTGTATTAAATTTAATGCTTTGTACACTGGCTTTCATCCACACTCGGGTATAGGTCCTTCTGAGAGTGTAGGATGTGCAGGCACTGATGGGCCTCTCCTAGACATTTTACCACTTGTCACCATGAAGATGGTGTCCTTTATGCTGCCCAAGATCTTCTTGCTCAAGGTAAGTCCTCTTCCTCTTGCTTGAGTTTGCTTTTTTTCCCCCAAATTGCCAAATATGTATGATACCCAATTTGCCAACAACGGTGGTCCTCTGTGGATATGACTGCTCAAAGATTTCAGTTATAGCAACCTTATTTTCTAAGCCATATTACATAATATTTTTAAAGATTCCACTTAAGATAGAAGATAGAAAACTCTGTGTGTGTGTGTGTGTGTGTGTGTGTGTGTGTGTGTGTGTGTTTGATCCTGAATTTGAATTTGAATTTGAATCTGACTTTTGGACCAAATTATTTTCCTGTGGAAATTGTGGTAGAAAGATTGATGCATAAGTGGCCACTTGACAGACACCTGAACACAGCCTGGTTGTTTTGTCTACTGCCATGGCTTGTTGGTGGCCCCTGGGCCGTCTGTGGTTTGGCTGCAGATGCCTGACGCCTGTGTTCCAGAGCCACTCTGCCTCTGTCTGTTGAATACTGTGTTTGTCTGTGAGGCTCCTTCCAGTATAACCCTGCTGAACTCCACATGAGCTCACTAACTTCTTTTCATCCGTTGCCTGATGCTGACCAGTTGACGGGTATGGTAGTCTGCACTATTTTCTTCAGAATTGCATCGCCAGATTCATAACGTATTGTAAAGGCCATCTGGTTTTCTGAAGGACATAGATAACTATTTGATAAGCACTTATCTCCTATCACCTCTAATGACCTGTGTCCTTGTTACAGATTCTCCTCTACAGCCATCCCTCCTTTCTTCCATATTTCTGTTCACTGGCTGTGTTCCATCCATCTTCAGATATTCCTAGACTTCCCTTATATTGAGAAACAAATCACACAGAAACACATGTGCTTGACTGCATGAACTTTCCTCTTTCTGTACGTGTGGTCCAATTTCTTACCTCCCCTTTCACCCCCAGCTTCTCTATGTGGTACATCTGCTACTGGTACTTCCTCTCCCTTCAAAGCTTTCCTAAATAATAGCCCACAATTATAAAGTACTTTCTGTTGTTTCCAGGCACTGTTCTAAACATTTCACAAATATTAATGCATTCCATTCCTTGAAGTTGGCACTATTATCATCTTCTCTTGACAGGTGAGAAAACTGAGGCACAGAGAGGTTAAGCAACTTGTTCAGCATCACCCACCAGTCTGTGGCAGAGTTTGGATTCAAATGCAGGTAGTCTGGTTCCAGAATACATGCTAACTACAACCTGCACTGCCTCACTGTCTCCAAATCCCATGCTAGTGAAACTAGTGTCTTGGAAACTTTGGGTATTTATTGTAATCTCTGGTATGGTAATACTTGGGCTAGATACACTTGTACCACATATTAAGATCTAGTATTTACAGCGGCACCTGGGTGGCTCAGTCAGTTAAGTGTTCTACTTCGGCTCAGGTCATGATCTTGCAGTTTGTGAGTTCCAGCCTGCTTCAAATTCTGTGTCTCCCTCTCTCTCTGACCCTCCTCCACTCACACTCTGTGTGTCTCTCAAAAATGAATAAACATTAAAAAAAATTAGAAAAAAAAAAAAGAAAAGAAAGAGCAAATGCAGCTGGCTATAATGGGCCCTTTGCTGCGGAGCTAACAGTAGGCAGAGCTGCATAGCATTTGGAGGGGAGGAGGCCAGGACGGCTATCCACTCCAAGAAGTCTAAGCTTTGACACAACTTTTAGAATTACAAACTGATGTTTGGTAGCCAGCAACCAAATGCAGGAAGAAGGATCAAATGTTAAAGACTGTCCACTGTCCCAGACTTCACAGACAACAATACGTGCTTTAGTCTCTGACTCCCATGGAGCAGTGTCCACACCTCTGCCACATCTACTACAGTGCCTGGCATATTTTCTCTCACATCCAGCTCCCCAGGGGACTCTGGGAAGTTCAAATATCAACATTAAAGCTATAGCCCATTCAGAAATTTTCTTTATTTCATACTAATTGTAAGGGGAAATGTCTTCCCTTCAAAACGTTGCCCTAAGTTAGAAAAACCAGAGTTTCTCAATAACCTAGAAGTCTAACCAGCCTTTTGTGGGGGATATCTAGAGGCAGGGAAATTTTCACTGTAGAATACTTCTCTATAAGAAAGAATAAAACAGTTTCTTCCATGGCATTTGATAAAAAGCCTTTAGATACTGTATTTTCAAATAGCCAGATAGTCATTTTCCCACTGCTAAGAAATTTTAAATGTGTTCTCCAACTTGTTTTTTCATTAGCAGGGCACGTATAATGTACTTCACTTGAATATTTGTTTCAAAATCCCTGTTCCTACTTATCATCAAATCCAAGTTACTTGTTTTTTTTTTGTGCATCTCTGGGAAACTCTTTCATCCCCATTCTTTCTACATTTTTCTTAGTTCCTCCTTTATTGACCAACCACTGCATCAGAGTAACCCACATTAGTCCCCTACGTGATTTCTCTGCCTCTAGTCTACACACCAGCCCTCTTAAAATCTCACAGAAAATCTCACATGTGGTGTAGAAGATAATGGACTTTAAAACTACTACTTGGCTAGAATCCTGGTTCCACTGGTTATTAGCTGTGTGATCCTGAGTAAGTTACTCAAACTTGGTGGGCATCAGTTGCCTCCTCAGCTAAATGGGGACAATGGCAGTTACTACCCCATAAGATTGTTGGTAAGATTAAAAGGGTTAATATATAGGAAATACTTAGAACAGACACAGGGACACAGAGGAAGCTTTCTGGAAGTATTAGCTAATATTATTTCAGCTATACTGAATATGCCATTCATTATTCCAGTCATGCCTACAGATGCCTGTAAGGGAAATTCCTCTGCACAATCCCTGTTGAAGGGGCTGAAGGGCGGCCATGGGCTGCCATATTTTGTATAAGGATTCTCTACATCCCAGGCTTACCCAGTTCGAAAAGGTATACCAACTCAAGGCATAGGCTAGCCACTGATCTATGACCTTGTCCATCAAGGCACAATGACCTGACATGACAGAGATTTCTTCTCTTAAAAATATGAATTCTGAAATGATGAGGAAATGAGGACCAGAGTGGGGCCAGAGCCATGAAGAGGCAGATATTGTATGCAAGCACAAATCATGAAGTTAAGAACTTATATCGACCGCAGAGAAAGAGACTCAGTATTTGGTAATGGAAACACAGTCAGGCAGGAAGAAAATATCTAGGTCCAATGTCAGTGGAAGACTAGTGTGGAATTCTACTTATTCCAAGTATTGATTCTCTCGATTCTGATCTATCCTCTAACTCCAGACTACATATTTCAGCCCATAATATTCCATTACAATAAACCTCCACTTGCTTGAGCTAACCTGAGAGGTACTCCATTTCTTATATTCCAAAGAACCTAAACAATGTTAAGGTAATAATATTTAGTTATTAATGTTTAGGTAATAATGTTTAGTTACCCCAAATAACTAAACAATGGCTCTGTGGACACCCCAGATGATGAGCTGGGGAACTGGATGCCCATCAACCAATCAACTCTCTGCCCTCCAATTCACTGTCCCTACACCCCTCCTCATCCTGAATGAGTACCACTTTTATTGGCATATGCACAGCTTAGTTTTCTTTCAAGGGCTAGTTCAGATCACACTTTCCCCATGAATGCCTAAGTATCATACCAGAAAGAAGTGGACCCAGGTTTTGAGGAACCTGAAAAGTATAAAACTTTCTTTAATAAAATGAATATGAAAGTAGGGCCGGGATCTAGGAAAGACCTGTGCAAGGGAGGGGCTTTGAACCTTGAGTTTCATTAGCTTCACCCTATGTCTGTCTGCCTTTGATACCAACTCTGGAGGAACTTTTCCTCCATAAAATTATCTTTGGATGTACTTGTATAGCAATATTTATAATCACACAGACCTGCTAAATAAATTATCACAGTATTATATTTTGCCTCCCACTTTGGGAACATCATTTGTGACTAGACTGCAGTATTCCTTCTTCCTGGGGTCTTGGGAAGAAAAATTTTTTATGTCTATCAGATCTAAAATTGAATGGATGAATATCAGTACCTACCACTACTCCTGCTTAGTTAGCATCTAGCATATGCCACCTGATATTGCTAGCCATGCCATTCTCCACACAGATGCTGAAAAAGAAAACCCTGTCATTATCCACAATACATTCACAAATACGCCCACATATATGCTTTATTAAATCATTTCTTATTTTCATTTGATCTTTAGAATAAAGACCAAAATTGATTTCGTGGCATACAAGGCTCTAGTCTACTTCTCAGACTTCATTCATCTCTCTCCTTCCTTCTCCATGCCTCACCAGTACCTGAGTTGTTCTTTGAATGTTGTGCCTCATGGAACCTTAGGGATTCTGCACATGCTGTTCCCTATGTCTGAATGTGGCTCCTCATATGCCTACCTCGCACCATCTAGTTACTTCTTCCTCTAGAAGACTTCATCCTTTTGGTATTGATCCCCACAGAAGGAGGGTACCACATAATATGTTCCCAGCATCATTCCTGGCCTCCCCTTACTTATAAGCAGAACGCAGCAAAGTGAAGGCATTTCTGCGATACAGTGGAATTCATCTTTGGAGGAATTCAGTTCTTTTTATTTGGGAACATACTTTAATGAACCCTTTGGATTCTGTGAAGGTGAAGCCCATAGCCAAAAAAGGGAATGGTTAGGATAGAGGCACC
>PJEM01021708.1:0-10675 GCA_004023845.1 Helogale parvula | reverse complement strand
GGGTGGGAAGAATGAGAGGAAAGGAGGGGAGTATGAGGAGAGAGGAGGGGAGGGGAGGGGAGATGAGAGGGTGGGGAGAGAAGACGGGAGAGGAGGGGAAGAGTGAGGGGGGAGAGGGGAGGAGGGGGAAAGTGGGGAGGCGAGGATGAGGAGAGGGGAGGGGCAGAGAGGAAGGAAGAAAAGGAGGAGCACGGGAGGGGAGGCTGGGGAGACAGGGCGGCGGTGGGGGAAGGGCACGGCGCGCAGGCCTGCTAAGTGACAGCCCTGGAGAGCACCCAACAGCACGGGGCACCCAGACACAATCTTCTTCGTTCTCCTCCTGCCCCTTCTCTCTTCGGTTGAAGAAATTGAGACTCAAAGGAGGACAAGTAACTTGTCTCCAATCACACAGTCAAGACGTCGCATAACTGGAGCAAGGAAGCGCTGGATCTCTAGAGCCCAGGGACGCGGAGGCCGCATCCTTCTTGGCCGTGCGTCCCTACCTACTAAGGGCAGGTGAGCCCCGACCGAGGCGGCTCGTGGGACGCGGGGCCTCTAAGACAGTCCACACCACAAAGCACGTGGGCTTCCTGGTGGTTTTCGTGACTCGCTTTCCCTCTCTGGCCCTCGGGGTCGCCAGACAGAGTGCACGGGACACTGGGACACGCGTGAAGCGAGCATGCGCACGACCGCTAAGGCCTCTGGAGGCGCCTGGAAGTCAGCTCTGGGGGGAGGCGTGGGTTGGACGGGGCTTCTGAGTGTGCGGAGCCGGCCCCGGCCCGGGCTGCCCCAGGGCCCCTGCAGGCCGGAGACCCAACAGTTCTAACGCGTGGTCACCACACTCACACCCCCCCAGAAGGGCCGGAGGAGAGAGCGCCGCACCGCACCGGCCGGCGGGCAGAGCCGCGAGCCACCCACGCAGCGTGCCTAACGGCCCCTCCCCCGAGGCCGGCGGGGCTAAGCCCGGGCAGGTGAGACTCGGTCCGGCGCCCGCTGCCTCAACTAAACGCTGTGAGATGTGGCGTGAAAACGGACACCCGGAGTCCCAGATGCAGAACCAGGTCTAACCAGTCTTGAGATACTTAGTCATTAATTTTTAAGAGAAACAAGAACGCACCGCGTGTTTATCAGAGTTCCGCTTAAAAAAAACATTTGGCAAAAATGCTTCACAGTCCTTTACAGCGTTCCTCTCAGCGGTCTAAACCTCGACGTCGCCTCGTCATAAGGACAAGGAACCCAGGGCGAGGAGCTCTCACCTGAACTGGCCCACTTCAATGCACTCAAACTGCTTCAGCACAAATCCGATGAACACCTGCGCGGGGACAGAGGCACGGCCATGGTTACCACGTGCGGCGCCCTCCTCCTGCCTCGCGCACGCTTTTGACACGCGCCCACGGCAGACCGGCGTGCCTGCGTACGAGAGCTCAGACGTGTTCTGGGAGACGGGGCAGCTCAGCACGCTTCCAGAAACCCCCGGAGTACAGTTACTGTGGAGAAACGGGAGGCGCCGCGCACCCTAGGAAAGACACATCTGGGGCCTGGCTGGGTCCGGTTCACCCACAGTGAGCGGCACGGGCCCCGAGACCGGCTTGGTAATCGGATGCCCCATTAGTCCACCTTCTCCCCCCACGGCCGAGGGCTGCTGACAGGGAGGGGGCCCCGGAGGCCACCGGCAGCACTCCAGGGCTGGAGGAGGGCCAGCTCGGCATCCAACTCCGTCCAGGCACGAGGTCCCCTCTACAGAGCTGCACAACTTTAGTTTGCTTGAAACCAAACATCATAATTGATACCGTGTTTAAAGTAAGTCTCTGGATTTAGCAAAAATGCCCCCTGAACAATAATCTTCATTGTATCTTACAATTTAAATCCACTTGTCCTGGGGTGGGGGGTGGGGGGGAAGGAAAGCCTCTGACCCACACAAGCAGGCTAATCACCCGGACACAGCCCCACACAGGCCGGAGCGAGCGCTCGTGCTCCCAGCCCTGGGGTCACCGGCGGCAACTAGTGGGCAAACAGCAAACGGCACGGTTCTTAAAGGGTCTCAGGGCCTGCTACGGGTCCTTTTTGTCACACCACGACAGGTGTGGCAGATGAAAGGCTCGAGGGACACACCTGGTCGGAATCCAGAAGGCAGTAATTGACCCGCAGCTGAACCAGCTGCGCCAGCAGATCCAAGACCTGCCTCTGCAGCTGCACGGACGTTGTGGTCGTGTACTGCTTCAGAGCTTTGATCACAAGGGGCTCAAACAGACGGATGTGATTGTGAATCGCGTTCTATGAAGGAAAACAAAGAAAAAGTCCATGAGGTAGACTTCACCTAACAACTTCCAGCAGCCGAGCTGGCAAGTGCCGAGCACTGAGACCCGCGGCCTCCCGCTCACCTTATCTGCGCGGTTCTTGGTGGTGCCCGTGAGGTTTGTCTTCAACTGGGTAGACACTTTCTGAAGCACGTCAAACCACCTGCACACGGAACAAAGCGAGCGAAGAACGGCTGCCCTCAGCCGCACTCCAGGCCACACCAACTCACGTCCACAAAACCAGGGCGTGCCCAAGGCAAAGAGCACCGGGGGGGGGGCACGCAGCGCGGTGGCACCCTCCTCCCTAACAGGCCGGTCGCCGGCACCGGGCACTCGGTCAGAGAGCACCGGGGGGGGGGGGGGGGGGGGGGCACGCAGCGCGGCGGCACCCTCCTCCCTAACAGGCTGGTCGCCGGCACCAGGCACTTGGGCACGCTGCTGCCCAGGAGACGCACTGCCCTGCAGCCCAGGCGGCCGTGAGCCCACAGAGGTGATGCTCACTTCAAAGATTTGGTGACTCAGAAGACCTCACTTGACTCTCTTGCTTTAAATATTCACGTCAATTACACCCTTTTCAAGAAATACGCATGAAATTAGGCAGTAACACATGCGCGCACACACACACACACACACACACAGCTCCTCACTTTTTTGTTTCTACCCCATATTCCTAAACAAAGGAAACAGCTCTACTCCTGAGGACTGGTCTATATATACAGTGAGCGTGTCACCAGGGTCCGCCTGGAGCAAGGACGCTCTTCCGGCGCCTGACTAGTGTGTTAACTGTAGCTGTCCTATCACTTCGTCCATGAAAGGAAAAGCAAGGAATTCTCTTGTTAGTACAGAGTAGCAACTCAAATATCTGCTAATAATTATGGTTATTTAAGCAACAACTACTGTATTCCAGGCATAAAAATACAACCATAAATTTAACTGCAGAGAAACTTTTAGCCGTAAGGTTCTCAAACCCAACGTACTATCATACGAGACTCTTCCATGCCCTCCAGTATACCTACATGCCAGCCAGCACTGCTGTGCCCTGTGGAAGCCATTCTTGCCGCCACCTCCCCCCCCAGCCCCCAGGACAGACCTGGCAAACGCCGCCTACAGGAAAGGGGGTGTGTGAGCCCTGGGAACGGCAGCCTGCTCTCAGCAAGCCTGCGCGGCCCATGCTGTGGTCCTGCACAGCAGGTGTCCCCCCTCCTGCGCGGCCCCTGGGCCCACACGATCCCCCAGACGCCGTCGCACTCCCTGGACCACACGCGTGTCTGGAGGCGGGGCTGTGCTCCCAGCATCAAGGTAACCGGCGCACCCCTACAGCTGTCTGGACCCACTAGACTCTGTACGAGACCAAGGCTAATGTGTTTTTCCTTTCTACAGATCATGCACCGCTGGCTCTTTGTGCTTCCCCCCAGGACACCTCCGTGACGCCACCGCTCCGGCCAGCGCAGGCGCACGGTTACCCTGAGGGGTCGTGGTCCTGCTCGGTCTGCACCATGTTCCTCAGGCTGGCGTCGGCTAAGGCCTGGGTGAAGTGGGTGTAGGGAGCCATGAAGCAGCAGTGGTACAAGCCCGGCCTCACGCTGGAGGAGCCCAGGCGCTGTGCTTGGCCTTGCGACTTGCTGGGGTTGGAAGACAAGCCGTCAAACTGGGAGGCCAAGTTCGTCCCAAAGAGAGTCTTCAACAACTAGAGGGAAAGGAGTGAAGCCATCAGCATGGGCTCAGCGCAGCGCACACACAGGAGTCTCCCGGGGAGGGGCAGACCCAGCTAAAAATGACAAGCTACGTTCGCAAAACTCCACACTGACATCCTCGCGGAGAATCGCCGTCACGACCGTGCGACAGTGCTGTTGCGAAAGGCGATGGGAGTTGTAAGTGTGAAGCCAGGAGCCTCGACTTCCTCTGTGATGCTGTGTTTGGACCCAGCGTTCCGGACAAGAGCCTGACACCGTCCAGCTGCGGGGACCGGACCCAGAGGGGAGGGACAGGGGCCCTCCGCCCAGTACCGGAGCCGGCCAAGGCGTGACACATGGAGCTGCCCGACACGCCACCAGCACTGCCTTCTAAAGGACAAGCCGCGTCCTGTCCCCGTGCCCAGCGTGTGGGGCTTAGAAGAGGAGCCCAGGAAATGACTTTTTTACCTGCTGAACACAAACGGTCGCCATCACTGGCTCTCGGCTGAAACAGGACTTCAGGTACCCCAGGATCTCCTCGACACACTGCAGGAAGAACAAGGGGGAAGACACGCGGGTCAGGGACCCCCGGGCGGCCTCCCTAGGCTGCGGGCCGCAGTCCATGCCACGAGGAGCGTGCGGCCCGCCGCTGCGAACAGGGCTCGGCAGAAGGCGCGGCAAATCTAAGCCGCTCCCTGCAGCCTCTCTTCTGGGTGCCACCGCCACTCCCTTGCCCGCTCGCCTGCTGGGACGCTCACCTGCTGGGACACTCACCAGGCATCTACTCGCCCCTTTGCCCCTAGCCCTGCTGTCAGGGAAGGAATCTGGAGTGCACGGGAGTCGGAAGCCCCGTAGACGTGCAGCTGCACAGAAGACGCAGGCGCTCGGTGGGGTTTACCACCAAGGGCCCTGCGGTGTCCCGCAGCCGTCTGCACAAACGGCCGACCGCCTGCACAGACTACATTTGCTGCCCTAAAAAATAAGGTCCAAGGCAGCCAGGGGCCTCTAGGGGCATCGAGAAGGACGAAGACACGAACTGCCAGGACACTGCCAGTGCAGGCACTTGGCAGCCGCAGCGCCACACCCGGGCGCCTGCCGGGTCACCGGCCACAGCTTCCGTTGGCAGGGCTGCCGCTCACCAACCAGACGGAAGAGGCTTCTCGCCTCGCCTGTTGGTACAGTTCCCTGTACTAAAGAGCAACAGATTTTTGTTGGTTTCAAATACTAAAGGGCCACACATGTTCAATATTCTGACTTACTCAACTCAGACTCTAAGCATTCAAGTTTGTGTCCAATAGGGTGAATTTGTTACGGGTTGCTTTTTGGTTTTACTGCCTGTAGCTGGTATCTGATAAATGTTACTGGAGAGAATTACAACCGGAGCCTTTCCGATCAGCGTCTGTCCAGCAAAGGACCGGCTCTCCCAACAAACCCCGGAAACGGCACCAGGCCCTGAACACGGCGGGGACGGCTGCCGTGGTGGCGTCAGCATGCGGAGCAACGCAACCACGTCCCCGTCAGACGCAACCACGCAGTATAGGACAGACGGATGTCCACTCTGGAAGAACGAGGCGAGGGGCCCGTTTATACTTTCCACCCAAACAACCAAAAGAAACACTGGGCACCGTGGGAAACCTCAGTGACAAGATGCCAGACAGCAGGTGCTGCAGGACTGTGACCCTGGAAGATGGGACAAGAGAGGCGAGCCGCACACAGCACTGACCCACTGCCCTGTGGGGCTTTCCAGGTCAAGGCACAAGGAAGTGGAGGCACAGAGCAGCCCAGGGACCCCGAGTCAGGAGGAGCTATGTGTCCGGGAAGCTGAAGTGGTAAGGGTTCAATGGGGCAGCTGCCCAGACAGAACTCTGGACCAGTCATCACAGGCATGTGAGGAAACCCCCAAGGCCAGGGGACAGTCACCAGAAAGGGCTATGGGGCAGGGCTTGGTGCCCACTAAGGGTTAGGGACAGTTACTGTTCCCCCCCAATCTGGGAGAATGGTAGCACCAGGTAAAGCACCCAGAAAGGCCCTGCCTCTGTGGTGGGAATAATTAGCCCCAGGCTGAGCACTGCTCCAACCCACCGAACATCACAAATGCAACACCCAAGCGTAAACTGTTCCCACACAACTTAATTCCATCTCAGAATAAAGCTCACGAAGACTTACGGGAGGACAAAAATGCCTAGCACCCAGTAACATTTCACGATGCCCGGCATCCGATCAAAGATTACTAGACAGGCAAAGAGGCAGGAAGACACAACCCACAGTGAGGAGTATAATCAATCAAAAATGACCCAGAGTGGACAGTATTGTAGAATTAGCAGAGAAAAACATAAAAATCATTATGACTATATTCCACATGCTCAAATACTTAGGCAGAAATATAAGAAATTTTAAAAACAGACCGAAATCAGGCTTTTAGAGCTAAATACAATGTTAGTGATGAGAAACGCACTGGACGGGATTGCGTCAGATTAGACACTGTAGAAGAAGAGATCAAGGAGCCGGAAGACACAGCAATGAGAGCCACACAGAATGCAGCGCGGAGAGGAAACAACCTGAAAGAGCGCCTGTGTGCTGCGCACGGGACAGCCTCATGCATCCAAATATGCAGGTAACTCGAGTCCCCTTAGGAGAGAAGAAAAAGCAGTGGGCAGGACCAGAAAAAATATCAGCCCCAAATTTCCCAAACTTGAAGACAACTATAAAGGCAGAGGTCTAAATTCAACAAACCCAAGCACAAGAAACGTAAGGAAAGTTACACTGAGGCACATAAATGTCTCCGGAGAAAACAGAGAACGCGTGACTACGAGAAGGACAGCAGCAGGAGACGCGGGGACAGGCGTGTGTGAAACAGCAGCACGCAGACGAACCACACTGCATAACACATCCCAATCCCATAAGAATTGGGTACAGAATAAACAAGGTCTAGACGAGAAGAAAGATAAAGACCATTACTTGTCAAGAATGTAGAATTATGACTTTCCATCACCAGCGTCAGAACTTGGAAAAACAAAGGAAAACAACTCTACTCTTCATTCTAAAATCTCTCCCACCTTCACCTGCCATGCCCAGAGGAGCTCACAGCAATCTGAGGAAAACCTGCTCTGACGTTTTGCAGGTCACACCCCCAAGCAGTCCGCGAGGCTCGGGCCCCTGGCGCCGGGGCTGGCGTGTCCGGCGTGTCTACACAGCGGCCAGGCTGGACCGCAGCAAGGCCCCGAGCAGCAGCACAGCTCGTGTCTGCAGGAGGGGCCCGGGCCTCGCCATCAGCCAAGGAGGCTTCTTGCAAACCCCTGGTGGCCGAGCGCAAAGAAAACCTGGGACGCTTCTACTCCCGTCGACAAGACCAAGAAGGAAGATGCGGCAGGTAAGGAGGAGAGGCCCCCAGGGCCCAGAGCGGGAGTCTGGGGAGAGCCGGGGCTCGCGCCCGCACAGGCCTCCCTCACCACACGGCACGGCGAGCTCCCAACAACGGGGAACTGAGGGGAGCGGAACTATCTTCGTCCATAAAGGCCAAGGTGAGAGGGTGAGAGGCCGTCCTGTCT
The DNA here is from genome assembly GCA_004023845.1 of Helogale parvula. Lineage (NCBI taxonomy): Eukaryota > Metazoa > Chordata > Mammalia > Carnivora > Herpestidae > Helogale > Helogale parvula. The sequence goes on along the minus strand of PJEM01021708.1, from coordinate 3,178 downwards.
CAGACCAGGGTCTTCAGAAACGGAAGTCCTTGCACACACTTCCCTGTGTCTATCTATGAATCCGTCTCCCCGTTCTCGGGAATGGACGGATCATCTGATGTCGACCTTCAGTAGACTGTGACTGACAACTATTTAGCTCCATATATTAAGGTAAATGTAACAGTCGAGAAGTTCACTGACCACAACTGGAGAACTACGGCTCTGTGTGTGGCAGTTGTTATAAAATGTGAAGAGAAAAAAGGAAAAGGGAAACCACATTCCCCCCAAAACAAAATATACAAAAACAACAAACTACAAAGTCGTCTTAATTCCCTGAAATAAGAAAATTGTATTATTTTAAAAATCCCATTTAGATGGCTTTTATTTCAGTGTATCTAACATTCAAATTTAAAACGTGTTATACCCGCTGGGGGCACCTGGGGTTCAGTGAGTTAGGTGTCTGACGTCAGCTCAGATCATGATCTCACAGTTTGTGGGTTCAAGCCCCGTGTCGGGCACTGTGATGACAGCTTGCTCGGAGCCTGGAGCCTGCTTTGGAGTCTGTGTCTCCCTCTCTCTCTCTGGCCCTCCCCTGCTCATGCTTGCTCTCTCTGTTTCTCTCTCAAAGATAAATGAACATTAAAAAATTTTTTAAATGAGTTATACTCCCTATTTTGCTAAAATGCATTCTCCACACACAGCCCACGGGCCCTAAGGACCTGCTGGTCCGAGAGAGGAAAAGCGACAGGTCGCCATGTTGACAGGGCCACGCGGGGAGAGGGTGCCGCATCCTGGGTGGGACAGCCCGCTGGCCTCACCAAGAAGGTGGCATCGGTAAAAAGGACTCTGCCGGGTCTCACTCAGAGGGGATAGTAACTGAGGACCAGGAAGAACAGGACAGCCTCCAGCCCTGAGAATCAGCGCACGCACTACACGGACATGGGAAGCCCAAGAAGCAGCTGGAGGGAGACGAGGTGACCCACACACCGCGATGACAAAAACCCGGGGACTTCCTCGCGTCACGAAGACTTAGCTGACGGCACGTGAAGTCCCCGGGCGCCCGGTACGCTGGGGACACACATCTGAAGGGGGGGCTCCCTGGGACCCACTCAGGTGCGTGAGAAACATGGCGCCGGGAGCCGGCAGGGGACACGCCCGGGGAAGTGACCAAGTGAAACAGCCCCCGGGCCCGGGTCTCGGACACACCAGACGGGTGTGCACTGCACACGTCCTTGAAAACTGCCCCGCGCGCCTGAGCGCCCCCTTGTAGAACGAGGGTGAGGGGACACCCGGCTCGGGGCCAAAGCGCAGGAGTTCCAGCCACAGCTCTGCTGCCCGCAGCCTCACCACGTCCGCTCTCACCCTTCCTGCTTGCGAAAGGCAGACAAGAAAGCACGGGGCCTGCCACCACGGTTTAAACCCACCAACATTCTAGAACGAACTGGGTCGAAGCTAACCTACAGGAAAACCGGAAGACGGGCTGCGAGCGGGACGCCCCCAAGGTGAGGCCGAGACAGGAGCGGGAGGCGGGCACCGTGACACGGCAGCCCGGCTCGAGGGGGCTCCTCCCCAAGCTGCTCCCGCCTGCCGCACGCCCAACGCCCCTCGTGCCGGCCACGGCTCAGGGAAGCAACGCAACACCAACCTTCCCGATGTCCTGCAGCGTTGCCAACTCGAGGATCTGCGAGAGAACGTCCAGGGCGGCGCGCAGGAAGCCCCCAAACTTCTCACCGCTGTTCTGGAGGTCCAAGGTGACCTTGGGAAGGCGAGGGAGAGAGCACAGGGTTACTGGCGCCGTCCCGTCACCTGCGACAAAGACACGCGCTGTCCGCGGGGAGAGCGTCCCGCTGGGCGACCCGAGCCCCCGCGGTCTGGGGGCTTTCAGCGCTGGGCCCACGCCCCGGACAGGAGCTACACAAAGCCGTCACCGTTCAATGCATCTTCAGCTTACGTTGCTATTGCTGAAAGAAACAACTTCTGACCTTCGTCATGAGAAAAAAACGTTAGTGTCCCCTGCGGTCAGTGTCTGATAAGCACCATATCCACACCCACGGACACACGTCTTGATCCACGTGCGTTCACAGCCCCGGGGAGTCACATCAAATCCAGAAACTGCCCTTCGGTCTGGCTACAGCAAAACATTACGTTCCTCCTAAGGATTAAAGTATAATTCTAAACGGCCCAGCTGAATTAAATTATGCAGCGCCCCCCTAACAGACGGAGAATGAGTCAGTCCAAGGATAAAACGTGTAAGTAGAAGGGAGAAGGGGAGGAATCAACCATCAAAAGAAAAACTGGCAAAAACCCTGCAAAACGCTACAACAGAGAAAGGACTCTGCTCAGAGAAATCAAACCTAGCCAGCCATGGTAAGAGCGGAAGCACTTCCTGGGCCCAGGGGGAGGACGCAGGGGAGGCACCCACAGATGACAACAGTGACTGCTCTGTGCCCCTGTGAGGTGGTTTCCAGCAGGCAGAAGAAAAACGAGTGGGGACCTGGGGACAGGTGACTCCACGGGGCCACGTCCCACAGGGACAGGAGGGAGGGGCTCACCTCCAGCAGGCACGGCCGACGAGGGGGCGAGGGGGCGAGGGGCACGCGCTTGGGAAGGCCTATCTCGACGAAGCACAGAGATCACAGGTGAGAAGCGGGGTCACGGGGCTCTGAGGGAGCAGGGTGAGGCTGACGGCACGGCCAGAGCAGAGAGACGGACTGACGGACGCAGAGGGCAGTGTGACGGACCTCATGTGTGCCAAGCACTCCACACACACCTATCTAGGCGGGCATCCGGGCCACTGGGGGCCACGATGCCCGGGGCACAGTGTGGACACCAGGATGTCCCAGAGGGGAAACAATAAAGAGGGAGCGGACACCAGGGTCATCATGAGGCCCCCGGACTCGGGACGGGAGTCAAGAACAGGCAGAAAAGAAACACGTTCTCTGTGCAGTTATTTCCCACATGCCCTCTGCTACATGGGGGGGTGACATGGGGACACTGGCTAAGAAGAGCCCCTGAATCTTCTGTGAAACGTGGCAGAATATTCTGATCATTCAAAAGGAAAGGGAGCCCTGCAGACGCCACACTGATGAATAAGTCCCAGCTATAGGAACGACTCCGCGCCAGCCCCGAGTCCTACTAGCGAATCTCTGAACATGGGGGCGGCCTCGGGAGACCCAGACCCAGCCTCGGGAACCCACAC
>PJEM01021707.1:0-10674 GCA_004023845.1 Helogale parvula | reverse complement strand
GCGCGGGAGGCGAATAAAGTTCCAGCGCACGTGTGTGCGCCCCGTCCGTGCCCGTGTGTCCTTTGTCTGTACGCGGAGAGCAGGTTCGGCGGGGGGGGGGAAGTCCAACGAAGGTCACACGGCGATTCCGCGCCCAGGGAGGGGTTGGGGCCCCGGGCTCTCGGAGGACAATGTGTGTCTGGGAGCCCCCTGGAGCGTCCGGATCGGGTAGGGGGTGGGCGTCTCTCGTCTTCCTGCCGCTCTGTGCGGAGCCGCCCCGGAGTCGTGCGCCGGGGTGAGCTGATGGGGGTGTGGAGGTGGCCCAAGGCCCCCTTGGTGCCCCCTGTGCGGAATATGGGAGCTCCAAGCCGGAGCCTCTGCAAACGGGCGAACGACTTCCTGCACGTCTGGTCCCTGGAGACCCGCAAGGACGGTGCCTGGGATCTGTGTGGGCTCTCTACGCTGCTGCCCCTCTCGTCTCATCTCTCCCCTCGATACCCCCCACCCTACCCACCTCTCCTGCCTTGGGTGAAGTGAGCCTTCTGGCGCCTGGTGGGCCCGGTTCGAGCGGATGAGGGGTCGTCGGTCTTCTCGCTGTCGCAAAGTAGGTCCAGGCCCCTGCCCGTTCGCCTCGGGGGCAGACGCGCACTGAAAGCGGCTCCTCCCGGCGGAGCGGGGGCGTGGGGGAGGGAGTTTGGGGGTCCACGACGACCAGGCCTCTGGGCCCCTGCTGCGCTCACGTGCCCCGTTGCCACTTTTTTTCCACCTGTGTTCACAGACGGCCCCGTGCCCTGGCCCTGAGGTGTGACAACCAGGGGTCGGGGTAGTGGGCGCTCACACGCAAAAGCCCAGTCACCTTCCACCGCCAGGCGGAGATTTTCTGTTCGAAGGAGGTGTCTACCGTCACTTAATGAGTATGGACGGAGGGAAATCGTGACTCTGCGAGGGCGACACCCGCCCATGACTGTGTCCGTTATTGTGAGATGGAGCCCCTGCGCGCTGGCTGGGGTCCCCACTGAGCGCGGAGGGGCCCCGGGTCCGGGTCTCGGGGAAGTCGCCAGCCACGCCCCTGGAGGAATTTACCCGTAGGTTCCTGCCCGGCATCCTTGCGAAGTTTATGATACGTCGCCTCCTTGTGGCCTCTTTCGAAATTGCAACGCCTGCAGTGGGTGTTGGAGCTAGAATTACTCTGGTTTCGTCTGAAGATGCAGAATTCTGTGGGACTTCCAAATCTGGGCGAATTCGAGTCCTTTTAAGGATCTGAACTTTCTCTGTACTTCTTGTATATTTTGAGTGAGCTTTGGAATGAAATGTTATCTTCTCCTGATGGGAGACCTGAGAATATCTACATCGGTTGGCACACAAGGGCTGTTTGTTCAATGAACTAATTTTTATTTTGTTCGTGTCACGTAATTTTTGAATATTTAAGAAATTTTTGGGGGCCCCTTGGTGGCTCCATCAATTAATCCACACACTTCGGCTCAAGTCATGATCTCCTGCGTGGAGCTCTGCGCTGACAGCTCAGAGCCTGGAGCCTGCTTCGGATTCTGTGTCTCCCTCACTCTCTGCCTCTCCCTCCTTCACACACTCTCTGTCTCTCTCTCAAAAATAAATAAACATTAAAAAATTTTTAATAAAGAAAGAAACATTTTTGTACCAACCCGTATGGTACAAATTTCAAAACATACAGTGAAAAAGTAAGATAGTTGTTGGCATCAGCAGTAAACCAGGTTGGATGATAATGATCCGTTAGTGTTAATTTCCTGATTTTCATTTCTTTTTTAAAAAATCTTTTTAAATGTTTATTTATTTTTGAGAGAGAGAGAAAGACAGAGCATGAGCAGGGGAGGGGCAGAGAGAGAGAGCGCGAGAGAGGGAGACACAGAATCTGGAACAGACTCCAGGCTCTGAGCTGTCAGCCCAGAACCTGACACCAGGTTCGAACTGGGGAACAGCAAGATCATGACCTAGCCTGAAGCTGGACTCTCAACCAAGTGAGCCACCCAGGCGCCCCATCTGGTTTTCACTTCCGTCTTACCTTGTGATTAGTGGAGAATGTTTGTGTTTATGCAAAATATCTTTACACATTAAAGTATTTGGAGAGAAAAGACAGCATGTTGGCAACATATTCTCAGGAAAAATTTGAGGCTTGTGCTGTACTTAAAAGTTTTTGCCATTTCAGGGGCACCTGGGTGGTTCAGTCGGTTAAGCATACGACTTCAGCTCAGGTCACGATCTCACGGTTCCTGAGTTCAAACCCTGTGTCTGGTTCTGTGCTGACAGCTCAAAGCCTGGAACCTCTTTGGGATTCTGTGTCTCCCTCTCTCTCTCTCTCTCTCTGCCCCTCCCCAGCTTGTCTCTTTCAAAAATAAATTTTAAAAAATTTAAAAAAGGTTTTTGCCATTTCAGATACACACACGTATTTAAAATATATAGACCATTTGACTTAATTTTTGTGCATGGTGTGAAGTAGGAGCCCAACTTCATTCTTTTGCACATGGATATGTAGTTGAAAACACTATTCTTTCCTCATTGTATTGTTTTGACACACTCGTCAATATTTAATTGATCATAGATGTACGTTTTTTTCTGGACCTTCAATTCTATCCCATTTACATATCTTTCTTTATCCCAATAATACAGTCTTGATTACTGTGGTTTTGAAATGAGAAACTTTAAGTCCTTTAACTTTGTTCTTTTTCAAACTTGTTTTAATATTGAGTCCCTTGCTTTTCTATATAAACTTCATTTCTTTAAATGTTTATTTATTTGTAAGAGAGCGCATGCGGGAAAGGGGCAGAGAGGGGGAGAGAGAGGATATGAAGGAGGTTCCACTACTGACAGCAGCCCGATGTGGGGCTCGAACTCATTATCCACAAGATCATGACTTGACCTGACATCAGATGTTCAACCAATTGAGCCACTCAGGTGCCCCTTTTGATATAAACTTCAGGATTACCTTGTTAGTTTCTGGGGGGAAAATCAGCTGAGATTTTGAAAGGTATTGTACTGAAACTGTAGATCAATTTGGGGAGTATTGTCATCTTAATAATATTAAGGCTTTGGATTTATGAACATAGGATATCTTTCCATTTACTGGAGACTGAGGTCTTCTTTAATTTCTTTCAACAATAGTTTGTAAGTTTCAGTGTACAACAGTGCCTGAGTACATTTTATTGTTTCTCTGATTCTCTAATTTATTTATATCTACTATCTACTTTTCTGTTTATTATTTCTTCCCCTTATTCTGTTGTTAAAAACTTATAGGGGCACCTGGGTGGCTCAGTCAGTTAAGCATCTGACTTCGGCTCAGGTCATGATCTCACGGTTTGTGGGTTTGAGGTCCACATTGGGCTCTGTGCTGACAGCTCAGAGCCTAGAGCCTGCTTTGGATTCTGTGTCTCCATATCTCTCTGCCCCTTCCCTGCTCATGCTATCTGTCTCCTTCAAAAGTAAATAAACATTTTAAAAATTTTTAAATAAAAACATACAGTTTACTGCATCATTCTTTCTTATTTAATAACAGAATAATTTATTTCTATTAACATATCTCTGATAAACATATTCTGCAAGTGTTTTAATTATATGCACTGTTTTAATGTTTTTCATTTATTTTGAGAGAGAAAGAGAGCTAGAGTGAGACGGAGAGAGAGAGGGAGCACGCAAACAAGGGAGGGGGAGGGAGAGAGGGAGACACAGAACTCAAAGCAGGTTACAGGCTCTGAACTGTTAGCAAAGAGCCCAACGCAGGGCTTGAACTCACGAGCTGGACGCTTAACTGACTGAGCCATGCAGGTGCCTCAGTGCAATCATTTTTAGATATTTGTTCTGATTTTGAAATCACAAACTAGGGGCACCTGGATGACTCAGTTGGTTAAGCATCCGACTTCTGCTCAGGTCGTGATCTCACTGTCCATGCATTCAAGCCCCGATCTGTGCTGACAGCTCAGAGCCTGGAGCCTACTTCAGATTCTGTGTCTCCCTCTCTCTCTGACCCGCCCCTGTGTCTCTCTCTGTCTCTCAAAACGAAATAAAAACATTTAAAAATTTTTTTAAATGTTTTATTTATTTTTTGATACAGAGATAGTCAGAGCATGAGAGGGAAGGGGCAGAGAGAGAAGGAGACACAGAATCTGAAGCAGGCTCCAGGTCCTGAGCTAGCCGTCAGCACAGAGCCTGATGCGGGGCTTGAACCCACAAACGTGAGATCTGACCTGAGCTGAAGTCGGAGACTTAACCGACTGAGCCACCCAGGCGCCCTAATAAAAACATTTTTAAATAAAAACAAAAAAAGATAAGAAAAGAATCACAGACTTACGAAGAAGCGCTTCTACACGTCCTCTCACAGTGGCCAGAGCCAGGAAAGGCTGCGGCTTCAGGCTGCTGCGTCTCACTGCTGTGTCCTTCCTGGATGTGCCCTCCGTCACAAAGAACAGCCTCACCCAAGGTCATGCCCCTGCCAGGGGCTTGTCCATGGCCAGATGCTCCTGGAGAGAAAACGGGCCGGTCCCGTTGCTTCACCTGGGGACAACCAGTTGAGGGGCCACCCCAGCTCCAAATCTCCTCATAGCATTGCCGGAGGGTTATCTCAACCAACTTGTCTCTCAGCTTTTCCCTCGGCCCAATCCTGACCTACTCACTGCCTTTTGGGGGCCTCGCCCAAGGGTCCACAATAGCCCTTTCGTGGGCAGCTCTTTGTCTCTGAATCTGTTTCTAAGGAACTCAACGTAAGACACAGGATGATCCAAATACATGTGTCATTAAGGTACACCCTAGGTTAGGGCACCCCGGTGGCTCAGTCAGTTAAGTGGCTGACTTCGGCTCAGGTCATGGTCTTGAGGTTTGTGAGTTTGAGCCCCGTGTCGGGCTCTGTGCTGACAACTCAGAGCCTGGAGCCTGCATCGGATTCTGCATCTCTGTCTCCCTCTGCCCTCTCCCCTGCTCATGCTCTGTCTTTCAAGAATAAATAAATATTAAAAAAAATTTTTTAAGGTACACTCTTTGGACCCTCAGGTGGCCTAAGCTGGAATCCGCACTTCCAAAATAGCCAGCATGTGATGAAAAGTCAAACAGGCAATTAGTACAAGAGCGTCAACTATTTACCTTTGAGCAACATGAGAGACTTTATTAATTAACGTGATGGATGTTAGAAGTGGGTTTTCATTTGTGTATTGAGTGGCTTATTAATGATTAACTTAGTGGGGGTGTCTGGCTGGCTCAGTCAATAGAGCAAAGGACCCTTGATCTCAGGGTCATGAGTTCAAGCCCCACGTTGGACCTAGAGTTTACTTAAAAAAAGAAAAATTAACGTATGTGTAAAAATGTGGGATGTTACTGGTGAAACTCGTAACATGCAATGTTGGCTCAAATATTTCTGATACTTCCCATACTTGTTTAAACAGTGTGTAAGAATCTAGTGAACCTTCGGGGCTCCTGGGTGGCTCAGTCGGTTAAGCGTCCAGCTTTGGCTCAGGTCATGATCTCATGGTTTGTGAGTTCGAACCCCACGTCAGGCTCTGTGCTGACAGTGTGGCGTCTGCTTGGGATTCTCTGTCTCCCTTTCTCTTTGTCCCTCTTCTACTCGAATTCTCTCTTTCTCTCCAAAATAAATATAGTTTTTTAAAAAACCACCTTATAGGACAGGTTGCAAAGCTATTGTTGTCCCTTCCTGCTCTGAATCGTCATCAGCGACTGCTTTGTCTCTGGCTAGTCCCGGTGGGCTGGTCCTGGCTCCGCTCACTTCTCCAGCACACGCGCCTCTTGCTGATCGGTGTGAGCCCAGTGTTATATCCGGGTGTCAGTTCTTCAGGGCAGGGGTAAGCAGCTGGCAGGGGCCGGAGGTGGGCGGTCCCCTCACACAGGCTCACTGCCGGTGGTGTGGTACGATAACACTTCTCAGAAGGAATTCTATACACGTAAGGATATTAAAAAAAAAACAAAAAAGTCATGCTCTGGGGCTCCTGGGTGGCTAAGTCAGTTATGTGTCCGACTTTGGCTCAGGTCATGATCTCACGGTCTGTGGGTTCGAGCCCTGTGCTGGGCTCTTTGGTCTCAGCTCAGAGACTGGAACCTGCTTCAGATTCTGTGTCTCCCTCTCATTCTGTCCTTCCCCTGCTCGCAATCTGTCTCTCTCTCTTTCAAAAATAAATGATCATTTAAAAGAGAAAAACACAAAATCCATATTTAAAAAAAAAATTTTAAACACAAGCCATGCTCTGAAAACTGGTAAATAAAAGAATCAAGGAAGCATTCTGTTTTTCTTTTACTTAATTTTTTTTTTCTGTCTTTCTTTTATGAGCTCTACTCCTGGGCAACCAAACAGCAGATTACGGGAAGTGATCCTTTATAGAACATTCTAGGGGCACCTGGCAGGCTCAGTGGGTGGAGCCTGTGGCTCTTGATCTCAGGGTCATGAGTTGAAGCCCCACGCTGGTTGTACAGATTGCTCCAATAAAGAAACTTTCTTAAAATTTAAAACAAACAAAAAAACCCCAAAAACCACTCCAGCTACAACAGGAAGATGAAATGACATAAGTAGAAAGGGCCCACTTGACCATCCCACCTGGCATCAGCACACGTAGGCAGCAAGCACCTCCTGTGGCATTGTGAATGCGGAGACAACCAGATGGAAAAGCCAAACACCTCCCAGGGTGTCCTTTTGCCAAAAAACTGAGCCTGAAAAACTGGTAAGTGTCTAAATTTCATCTGCAATTAGAGCGATTACAGGAGACAGAGGCACATGTTAAATGCCACTAGGCGGTGCACCAGCCACACCCGGACCTTGGCAAACTCTCCTGGACGATGGAGGTGTTCAGCCAAAAATTTAAGAAAAAAAGAGAGCTAAAAGAAGAAATAAATTAAAAGAGATGTAAGAGCTATGTCAATCAATTACAATAAATCCATTGTATTTGGGTCCTGATTCAAATAAATTACTAATAATGTTATGACATTTAGGAGACAGAAATGTGAATATCAACTGGATATTTGGTGATAATAAGAAATTATTATAATTTTCTTGGTGTGAAAATGGTATTCTGGCTATGATGTTCTTTTTTTTAAATGTTTATTTTTGAGAGAGAGTGCAAGTTGGGGAGGAGGAGAGAGAGAGGGAGACACAGAATCTGAAGCAGGCTCCAGGCTCCGAGCTGTCAGCACAGAGCCGGATGGTGGGCCCAAACTCATAAACTGCAAGATCATGACCTGAGCCAAAGTCGGATGCTTAACTGACTGAGCCACCCAGGCGCCCCAGGGTTATGGCATTGTTTAAGAGTATCATTTATTTATTTTTACTTTTAAAAATAAATGTATTTATTTTTATTGGGGGTGGAGTAGCAGACAGGGAGTGAGAGAGAGAGAGAGATAGAAGGAGATTCCCAAGCAGGCTCCACACCATCAGCATGGAGCCCCATTAGGGGCTTGAACTCTCGAACCATGAGATCATGACCTGAGCCCAAGTCGGATGCTTAACTGACTAAGCTGCCCATTTGCCCTGCACCAAGAGTTTTCATCTTCTAGAGTAATATACTGAAATATTTACTGAGGGAATTAAATGAGTCTTGGATTTGCCTCAAATTTTATACAAGAAGGGTGGGGTGGGGGTGGGGCATGAGTGAGGCGGGACTTCCACAAGGTAACAATTGTCCACTGGGAGTCAGGATGTGGAGTTCAGTACACCCTCCTGTCTACTGCCGCTGATGTTTTCGATTTTCCGTAACAAAAAGTACCTTTTTTAGAGAACAGTGTTATCCTGTGGGTATTCTTCTGAGGCTCGCTTTTTCATTCGACACAATGTTTTCAAGATTCACTCTTATCATAACTGCAGTTCACCCAGTTTTCACTTCTGTGTGAAAACTTCTCGTATAAATATAAAATATTTGTTTTCATTTTGTTGACAATGGATATTTGAGGGCCTTTTTTGTTGTTTCTTTTGGCTTATTACAAACCATTGTCCTATGAAAAATTTTACATGCATCTCCTGGAACGCGTGCACAGGAATTTCTTTGGTGTGTACAGACCCACCTGGGAGTGGAATCGCTGTGTCACAGGGTAGGCATTTACTGAGGAATGCCCAACGGTCTGCAAGGGCACCAAGTTACAGTTCTGCATCAGCCTGTCTATGCCTCCGCATCCCCGGTGACATCGGTATTTTCAGCCTTCTTAACCTTCCTCCTCATGTAGTGCGCATATGGTGTTTTGGAGGGTCTCAGTCAGTGCTTCCTTGAGGTCGAGCGTGTTTTCATATGCTTGTTGGACACTCATTCTGTGATCGCTTCTTCATGTCTTTTGCCTATTTTCTATCCAGTCAACCATTGTTCGCTTATAGATGTTCTTTATGTATTCTGAGTGCTAATCTTTTGAGAGGCAATATAGTATCATCAGTAAGCCAAACCATCAGATTCAAATCCTGATTTTGTAACTGTGAGAGCACGGGAAAAGCACATTCCTCTATGCCTCTGCTTTCTCACCTGTAAACTTCACCACTTTCTATGAACTGTGTGTCTCTCCAGAATTCATATATTGAAACCCTAAACCCCAATGTGATGGTATTAAGGGGTAGGGCCTTTAGGTAGGTAACTAGGTTTGGATGAGACCTGTGTCAGGCTCTGTGCTGACAACTGGCTCATGAGCCTGGAGCCTGTCTTCAGATTCTGTGTCTCCCTCTCTCTCTGACCCTCCCCTGCTCATGCTGTCTCCCTCCCTCCCTCTCTCTCTCTCTCTCTCTCTCAAAAATAAATAAAACATAAAAAAATTTTTTTAATTAAAAATTTTTGCTATTTGTTATGTGTGTAACAGATACCTGCTGAACCCAGGAGTGGGGCTTTTCATTTTCATAATAGTGTATTGTATTAGGTAGATTTTTTTTTCTGTTGTAATGACTCAAGCGCAGCTTTAACTCGATGAAGCAGGAACAGTCTACACTTTGCGGTTTCCGTATGGAGGCAGGGGTAGAAACGGAGTAATCCGGCCCCCGATGTCTTCCTCCATAGGGAATTGGTGTCCAGGACATTCTAGCTGGGGCGGGGTTGCAGAAATCACTCTAGGAATATTGAAAAGGTTTCTTTTGGTTTCTAGTGACCAACAAAGACAATTAAATTGAAATTTAAACTGGGGAAACGAGAGGAGCAGAATTTGTTGGCTCCTTGAATGTAAACGTCTGGCTTCAAGCACATCCGGATTGAGAGACTCTATGCTCATGGGGATCTTTCGCTCCCTGTCGCCTGGCGCTGCTTTGCTCAACGCTGTCCTCATTCTCAGGCCCGGTCACAGGACAAAGGGGACCGAGTTGCATCTAGTTGCTCTGGGTTTACAGCCCACCGGCTTGGTGGCTCCAGGGTGAGAAGCCCCGCCCTGCGTCTCCCGGTAGTGAGGGAGGGGCGTGGCCAGTGCTGCGCTGCTCCGATTGGCTGGTTTGGATCAAACGCCCCGCCCCGGAGTTAGGGGGAGGGCCCAGCCTTCCTGAAGCCGCATGGCTTGAGAATAAAGGACCCGTGGATCCCCAAAACATAATGTGGGTGCTGATTCCAGAAAAAGAGATGGAGGATGCTGGGCTCACAGAGCAACAGACATCCAGGACTCTGGCATCTATGCGTTTTTCTTAAGTTGGCGGGGAAGGCATTTGGGACCCTGGATAGAAGGAGGGAGGCGGAGAGCGAGGATCAAGAGAACTCTTGTTGTGGGATGTGATCAGAGCCTGACAAGGGGGCAGCCCAGCCTGCAGGGAGCTAGGAAGAGCTGTGGCCAGCAGGGGCCTGCGGACGGGGCACCCGGAAGGGCCAGGCAGGTGGCAGCCAAATGGTCTGTTTCCACAGGTGGTTTCCTGCTCGCTGCCAGACATCAGCCAGGTTTTATTCCATGCTTCCTCCTACTGTTAGTGGTACTGGGGTGGCGGGGCGGGGGGGGGGGGACATGGGGGAAAGGGCTGTGACCTCTCCCTCTTGGTGGGAATGCAGGCCTCAGACGGACTCAGAACAGCTTATGTTTACTGCGCACTCCCACCACGTGTCAGGTGTTGCCCTGAACATGGCCGGCGGATTAACTTATCACGACAACCCTCTGAGGGTGGTCCTGTTATTATTGTTCCCGGTGTAGACATGAGGAAACTGAGGCACAGGGAGGTTAAGTGACTTGCCCAAGACACACAGTCTCTAAGCGGCATGAACCCAAGCCCTTCGGCTGTTACCCCTGTCAGGTGTTCCAAACCTCTGTCACCTGCCTCATGTGGCAGGGGTGGGGAGAGGGGGGTGGCCTTGGCAATTCTGCAGGAAGATACCCTGTATTATGACCCATTTTTGGAGTTAGGGGTAGAGAAAAGGGGGATGAGGGACAGACAGTGAGGCATGCACAAGACAGAAGGTACAGAGAGAGACACTCAGAAAGAGATATGGAGAGAGGGATGGGGACAGAGAGAGATACAGGGAGAGACACAGATACAGTGACAAGAACTAAAACAGAGCTAAAAACAACAACAAAACCAAAAACAAAAGCAGACATGGACAGAGACAGTGAGGCCGAGACAGAGAAGAGAGACACCACGCAGAGAGACAAACTGTCCAATGGAGAGACACCTGGGATAAACACACTGCCCTCCTCACCCCTGCGGCCCCAGCCCTGAGGAGGGAGAGGCAGCGACTAAGGCAGAAACACACCCCCACACTGACCTCCTTCCAGGACTCTCGGTCCCCCAGCTCCGCCTCC
>PJEM01021706.1:0-10675 GCA_004023845.1 Helogale parvula | reverse complement strand
CTAGTTTCATTCTTCTGCATGGTGCTGTCCAGTTCTCCCAGCACCACCTGCTAAAGAGGCAGTCTTTTTTCCATCGGATACTCTTTCCTGCTTTGTAAAAGATTAATTGGCCATACATTTGTGGGCCCAGTTCTGGGTTCTCTATTCTATTGACTGTCCAGAGCCTGTCGTTTCAGGAAATATTCTTTTAATGGTGTCTGTAAGTTTCTCTTGTTGTGCCTTTGACTATTTTATTTCCCTACTCAGCGATATTTGGGACTCGCTGTCATGCACACTTTGGCTTGTTTCTTGGTGTAGCCCTAAGAAGGAAAACAGACAAACAAACACAGAGGGAACAGAAGCACACAAACACACAGAGAAACCAAACAAACAAACAAATTAAGAGGGGAAAGGAAAGAAAAAAAATGGAGAAGAAAGAGATGAAAAGAAGAGAAGAAAAAAAATAAAGGGGGTCAGAGACAATGAAGGATAATGGACAGTCTAAAAGTGTATGACCAGTTGAGTGGAGAGATAAGGATGAGATACAGGAGAATATATCTGGATTGCAAAAAAGAAAAAAAAGAGGGAGAAAGGAGAAAGGAAAATAAGGAGTAAAATTTTTTTAAAAGTTTGAGTAAAAAAGGTAATAATAATAAAAAATGAGTACAAAAAAAAGAAAAGAAAAAGGAAGAAAAAAAGAAAAAAAAGCAGCAGCTCCCCCTTGCAGCTAAGCGTGGTTTGGTGTAGTAGGTCTTGGGAGCTGCTCTTAGAGGCTCCGCCTTGGTGGCTGCAGAGAGTAGAATGGCGGCATGCCAAGCTCCGCTGGAACTAAGCATTGTAGGCCATTCTAATGAGTCTGATCTCCTTGTGCCACAACTGAGCCAAGTTGTATTTTCCAGGCCCGCCTTGGTTCAAAGTCCTAGTCCATGCACTTATATGCTACCCCAGATGAGATGTACTTGCTTTGGCAGCTGGCTTCTTATGGGGAAGGATCAGTTTCTCCTGGCTCAGGCTGGAATTTTGACTGCTGCTGCCTGAGGAGAGGTGTACTGCCTGAGGCGAGGTGCACAGCAGGAGGTGAAGTGCATGCCCTCACAGACACCACTGTGGACTTCCAGCCTCCAGCAGGGATCGGGATTGGGATCACGTTGGGGGAGGGATGAGTTTCTCTTGGAGCCAGCTGGGATTCGCGCTGCTGCTGCCTGAGGCGCGGGGAGCTGCTGGAAATGAGCTGTGTGCTCCTGCAGCCAAAAGTGCGAGCCCCAGCCTCCACCGCTGCCAACTCACTGCCGGGATCGCATGGGTGTGGGGGCTATTTTTTCCCTGTTGGCACCGGGATTCAGGATTCACATGGCCAATGCTGGAGTTGAGATGCACCATGGAAATGAAGTGTGTGCTCCCACTCCCGCAGCCGAGGTAGAAATGAGTGCCCCTGGCACCGCTGCCGAGGCTGCTGACTCCCTGCCAGGATGGTGCAGGGCTGGAAACTGTTCTTTCCCTTGTGCCACCTGGGTTCGGGATTTGGGCTGACCCGCAGTTATATATGGAGTGAGAGTTTCTCTCTCCGAGCGGGGTTAAACGTTCTTTATCTCTTCCCCAGAGACAGTACTATGAGGATGTTCAGTTTCTCTTTCTCTTCCCTTTGTCTCTCAGGGGCTCCGCACGCTTGCCCCGTGTTGGGCGGGGGCTCCCATCTCCCCTGTCCATCTCGGGCTGGCCCATTTTCCAATCTCCCCAGTTTGCACTCACTCACTCAGGTATCTTTGAGGTTGTCTTCTTTCTGGAGTCTGTATTTTCTCCTTGCACTCTTGCAGATGAGAGTAATGTCCTTCTCAGTTCGATAGATGCGGCAGATGAAGTTTGCAGAGCTTCCATCCTCTCCGCCATCTTGGCTCCTCCCTTCTCTATTCTATTTCATTGGTCTTTGTGTCTGTTTTTGTGTCAATACCATACTGTCTTGATGACAGCTTTGTAGTAAAGGCTAAAATCTAAGATTGTGATGCCTCCCATTTTGGTTTTCTTCTTCAATATTACTTTGGCTATTCAGGGTCTTTTGTGGTCCCATATGAATTTGAGGATAGTTTGTTCTAGCTTTGAGAAGAACACTGGTGTAATTTTGATGGGGATTGCATTGAATGTGTAGATTTCTTTGCTAGGGATTTACCCAAGGGATACAGAAGTGCTGATGCATAGGGACACAGGTACCCCAATGTTCATAGCAGCAATGTCAACAATAGCCAAATCATGGAAAGAGCCTAAATGTCCATCACCTGATGAGTGGATCAAGAAGATGTGGTATATATACACAATGGAGTATTACATGGCAATGAGAAAGAATGAAATGTGGCCATTTGTAGCAAGGTGGATGGACCTTGAGGGTGTCATGCTAAGTGAAATAAGTCAGACAGAGAAGGACAGATACCATATGTTTGCACTCATAGGTCTAACAGGACAACAGGAGAAACCTAATGGAGGACCAGGGAGAGGGGAAGAGGGAGAGTTGGGGAGAGAGAGGGATGAAAAACTTGAGAGACTATTAAATACTGAAAATGAACTGAGGGTTGTGGGGAAAGAGGAGAGGAATGTGGTGGTGGTGATGGAGGAGGACACTTGTGGGGAAGAGCACTGGATGTTATATGGAAACCAATTTGACAATAAACTATTAAAAAAAAAAGGCAGACTTCTTCTTGTCTTTAGGTCCTGACTTCTTAAAGCTTGTACTTTAAAAACTTGCAATTTTATAAATATTTCTCTAGCTCTTTGTGATATATTAAAAAAAAAAAAAAAAACAACCTCTTGCCACTTTTATGGACCCAGGAATGTCTTTCTCAAGAACTGGAGAGCCATCCCTTTGAAATGTAATAATCAAGCAAGACAGTGTCTTGTCTCCCAGTTTCTATGGGAAAGTAGGAGCCTAACTTCAGTTAATATCTTGCTCCAAGTTGTAAAATGACCTCTTATCAAAAAGACATGAGAAAGTTTACTGTTCCTTTAGGGAAAACCAATTAACAAACATAGATGTCCTACAATCTACTCTTGCCCCGCCCCGCTATCCCCTGTAGGCATATTTCTAAATGTTGAGGAGGAGTAGCTATCAGTGTTTGCTTACTATTTATCAACATAGTTGCCATTATTTTTATTCATTATTCTTCTTGTATCTTCAACTTTTAGGAGAGATATTATTCCATCTTTGATAAAGTCTTTAGAACTTCTTTTAGTGAGGATAGTTTTTGTTTGTCTGAAAATGTCTTTATTTCAGCCTCATCCTAAAAATAGTGTTCTGCTGCGTGTGGAATTCTGTGCCAACAGTTATTTTTCTCTCAGCCTCTCAGTTGGCCATACTTATGGGGGTCTATTTCTGGGCTCTTTATTTTGTTCTGGTGATCTGTTTGTTTCTTCTTTCACAAATTCCACACTGTCTTGATTACTATATATTTTATATATACTTATTTATGTATATAATATATATAGTTTTATATTACATCTTGAGGTTTAACTTTGTTCTTTCCCAATATTGTGTTGGATATCTGGATTTTTTTGTCCCTCCATATAATCTTTATCATTGGTTTTGGGGGGTTTGATTAGGATTGCATTGAATATATAGATCAGGAGGAAAGAACTGACCTCATGACAGTATTAAATCTTCCTATCCATGAACATGGAATATCTCTCCATTTATTTAGTTCCTTTAAAAATTTTATTTATTAGAGTTTTGTAATTTTTTATATAGATCTTGTACATATTTTGTTAGATTTATATCTAAGCATTCCATCTTTGGGGTGCTAACATAAATGGTATTGGTTTTTAATTTCAGATTCCACTTGTTCATTGCTGACGTGTAGAATAGTGATTGACTTTTATATATTAGTTTTGTATTCTGCAAACTTGTCACAAACACTTAGGTGTCCTAGGAATTTTTTTTTCTGCATAGATGATCATGTAATCTGCATAGGTGATCATGTAATCTGTGGTCAAAGAGTTTTATTTTATCCTTTGCAATATATATAACATTTATTTTTTTCTTATCTTTTTCATTAGCTAGAACTTCAAGTAAGATGTTGAAAAGTAGGGGTGAGATGGAACATCCATGCCTTATTCTTGATCTTAGTGGGAAAGTTCTAGTTTCTTACCATTATGTTTGATATTAGCCATAGATTTTTAAGGGTATTCTTTATCATTTTGAGAAAGTTCCCCTCTATCCCTGGTTTACTGAGAGTTTTTATTATGGACATATGTTTTTAAGGTATTGAATGTACATCTTCCAAATGGTATTTAGATATGGGAATATCAAATTTGAATTTACTTTGGGAAATCATTAGCAAATAGATGACATTTAGAATCAAGTTTGTGGATATAGTCAGCTAGGGAATGGATATCGAGCTATAAATGAGAACCATAGGGTCATGTGTAAGATCTTTGTATTATTAAAAGTAGAAAAGCCTATGTGAGATAATAAATGACTTTCCCAATTGAAATCTCAAGTTTAGTTCTCACTTAACACAAAGTCTTTTGTAGGTTGATGGGTGTTTTCCTCCATCTGGTAACTCTGAGATCTGCCCCTTCTCCATCTTGTGACACTGGTAGCTTCCAACTCATAATAGAAAAAAATTAAGAATGGAGGAGATACAGTAGATCCTGACTGTCTCATCCTGAAAATGACCCATAGCTAATTGGTAAGGAAGCCATATGAGCCCATTCTCCTTTTTCCAGCAAAATAGTCTGAAGATTACAAGGGACAACTTCTCTTAATTGAAAGGCACTCGTGTCTCTGTCCAATGAATTAGCTCTGCAGTCAGAATGTCATAGTCTAAATCCTGCTTCCATTATGCATTTGCTGCATGACCTTAGACTTGTTACTTAACCCCACTGTGCTTTGGTTTTCTCTGTGAGATGGGAGGAAACAATAGTACTTTTGTTCTTGAAGTTTTATGAAATTTAAATGAGTAAATATATCTAAATGCATAAATATACCTAAATTTGTCAGAACAGTGTGTGGCACAAAGCCATACCAATATGCTACTGTTGTTTTCATTGTTGGTATTATTATTATTATGAGCAGAGAAACTGTCAGGAGAGTGCTCACAATTCAGATGATAGCAGAGAGAGAAAAAAATCACTGTCAGCAGAAAAGTCTACAGAGTCTATTCTCCTTACCACCATATGTCAAGTTTCCTAGAATCAGATCACTTTTGGATTTATTAAACTACTACCACCAGCTACAAAAATTTTCTTGCTAAAATACATTTATTCCAAGTGTTCTTGTGGCCTCAGAATTAGAGGTTGTGTAAAGCAGCCTCAAAATCCTAACTTTGGTTCCCCATATTCTGGCACTGCCATAAGTCACACAGTGCCAGAAAACTCAAATTACATTGCATTTTATGTAAATGTGCCTCCTGGAGTTGTGTAAAACAGCAGCGATGGCTCTAGGGTCTATTTCTGGACAAAGGTGGGTGGACCTCCATCCAGTTCTGAACATTTCTTAGCTTTCGTAAAGTCACAATAGAAAACCAAATCTGCCACTGGGTTTCTTGTTTTCAAAGCATAAATGAGAAAAAGAATATCACATCCATTAAGGCACTTTAATTTTTTCTTTTTTTTTTTTAAGTTTACTTATTTATTTTTGAAAGAGAGAAAGAGGGAGTGGGGGTAGGGGCAGAGAGAGAGGGAAGGAGAGAGAATTTCAAGCAAGCCCCACACTTGGGGGCCCAGATAGCATGATCTGAGCTAAAGTCAGAAGCTTAACCGACTGAGCCACCTAGGCACCCCCAGGCACTTTAAACTTAATTCTCAACACCAGTCTCACAAGCAATGAATAACATATTCAGATCCCATTGTTCTTCTAGAATCACCTTTCCTGCACCTTCTCATATTTCTGGGATAAGCCCTTGGCCTTGCTCAGTGGTCACTATAAGAAATGACCATAAGGGATTAAGAATTCTCTTGTCTTCATGAGCACTGAGTAATATACAGAAATGTTTAATCATTATAATCATTAAATTATACATCTGAAACTAATGTAACACATACGTTAACTATACTAGACTTAAAAAACAACAACAACAACAAAAAAGAAATGCCTAAGAAATTGTCACAGGAAGAGGAGTTTAGGAAACATAACTAAATGTAACAAAGTATCTTAGGGGCGCTTGGGTGGCTCAGTAGGTTGAGGAGCATCTGACTTTAGCTCAGGTCATGACCTCCTGGTTCATTAGACTGAGCCCACTCTGAACTGACAGCTCAGAGCCTGGAGCCTACTTCAAATTGTGTCTCCCTCTCTCTGCACCTGCCCCTCTCAAAAGAGGAATAAACATTAAAAAAAAAAAAAAAAAGTAACATAGTATATTGGATGGGATCCAAAGAGAAAAAGGACATTGGGTTAAAAAGTAAGGACATGGATAAAGTGTGGAATTTAGTTATGATAACAGTTATGTAATGTATTAGTATTTGTTCATTAATTGTAACAAATATGTCTTACAAATATAGGATATTAATATAGAAGAAACTAAGTCTGGGTTACAGGAAACACTCTGTTGTATCTTTTTAAGTTTTCCATAAATCTAAAGCTCTTCT
Organism: Helogale parvula; assembly: GCA_004023845.1. NCBI lineage: Eukaryota > Metazoa > Chordata > Mammalia > Carnivora > Herpestidae > Helogale > Helogale parvula. The sequence continues at coordinate 4,126 of PJEM01021706.1, read as the reverse complement.
AAACAATAAAATTTCTTAACAAGAAAAAAGAAACAAATTGATACCACAAAAAAAGAAATAACCATAGCAAATATAATGTTTGTTGTAAACACAGAAGTATGTTCACATTTAACATGAAAACATTCTCTGTTCCATGTCTTAGTGTTCTCTACATGAAATTCTAAGTGAACACATTGTTTAGAAGTTACTTAAGAAAAGTTGCCTTGAGGAATTGACTCTTTTTCCTTCTTTCCCTGGCTGTCCAGAACTTCAGAACCAAATACGAGTCTTCATCGTAAAATCTATGTTATCGCTTCTAGGAGGAATATTTGTATTCTTCTTTTTATTTTTTACTTGAATTTATTATTTTATTGATTCCAAACTGGCTTGAGTCTTTTGTAGAAAGACACAGGAAGTGAATGAACCACCATTTTTTTGTTCTAGTCTTTTTCATGAACATTTTAACATTTATTTATTATTTATTTATTTATTTAATTTTAGACAGAAAGAGACAGTACACACAAGTAGAGGAAAGAGGCAGAGGGTGGGAGGGAGGGAGAGAAAGAGAGAGAATGAATCTCAAGTAGGCTCCATGATCAGCACAGGGCCCAACATGGGGCTCAATCCCACAACCCCGGGATCATAAACTGACCCAAAATCAAGAGTTAGTCAACCAACAGAGCCACCGAGGCTCTGAATGAATATTTTAATAACTACCTCATGAATATTTTAATAACTCTATTAGGTGGCTTTATTTTATATCAGTTCTGATATCTCATAATAACTTTATGTCTGTTTTTGATGCCTTCTATTTTATATTTAAAAATATGTCAGGAGACTGGTGTGGCAAAACCTTGATTATACTAATACTATAGAATAGCATATTATAAACACTTGTCAAAGCAACATTGCACTGGACAAAGTTAACTGGCAAGGAAGACTTTCTTCAAGGCCCCCATCATAAGAGACACAAGAGCTGAGTGTGAGTTTAACTTCACTAGACAAAGAGTGGGGACATCTTTTTAAGACTTGGATTGGGAGGTGGGGTCCTAGGCCATCTGTGTTTGTTAATCACTTTTGCCCCCAGTACAAAAGTAATCTTCATTTAAGAAAGTAATTTTACAACTTGGAGCAAGGCTTCCACCAAAGTGAGCCATCTTCTGTCTCTAAGATATTAGGAAGTAGGGACCCTGACTTCCTGAGTGTTTACATTACAGACAAGATGGCTTCTTGTCCCTGAGAAAGACATTCCTGGATTGTAACACTGGCAAAAAGCTTCTAAAAAACTTTACATCTTTAAGGGGCAAAGAAATAATTTACAAGTTTTATAAAGTAAATACTGTAAATTAAGCAAGGCCAGGGTCTATTTTCTGGAAAAAGAATATCTGAAATTTAGTCAAGTTGAGGAAAACATTAAGGACCTCCTAACTGAGTAAGATTGGGAACAGTCAAGAGACTTCTAACACCATCTGTTTTCTTCTCAACAAAAACAGAGGTCTAAATTCTCATTCCTTTGGATCTGAAGCTGCCAAATACTTGGCCATTTGGATCACCTGTTTTTATCACATTTCAAAATCGTTGAATGATAGTATCACAATACAAAGATATTTAATAGAAATTCTGTAAAGATTTAGCCTGCATTTTGATGGAAGAGGAAGCACTCAGTAACTATACTAAAAAAGATTTCAGTGTTTTACAATCCAACACGACTAGTTCCTCATATAATAACAAACTGTCAGAAATAAATTTCTCACTCACTCTGAAAACAAATGAAAGGAAGACAGAAAGAAACAGGAGCTGCCGGAATGAAACATTTATTATTTCACTGAATGATCACTTCAGGAAGAAATATAGGCTGATAGTGATTCTGGTGATATTTGGGTGGTTTTGTCTTTGGGGGAAACCAATATGAAAATAGCAAGCCTTTAGGAACTAAAATGATATCAAGCTTGATGTCTGTTTTCACTGTTTCTTGTTGATTTCTTCAGGCAAAAATGACAGGTAGAGTGATTTAAACAAAGACCAGATGTGAATATTTTGGAAGAAAAAAGTAACTTTTTCATAATTCATCATTGCTTCTTTTTTACTTAGAAGAAATCTCAGAATACAAGACGAAAAGAAAACAACAATTTCAGAATAGCTGTTGGACGTATTTTGCAGGGAGACTAATAGTGTCTACTGTAGACAATAGGTTTTGGAGACTGAATTAAAATGTGATATGATTCTTAAAACCCGTTTTCCTCTTAATTACATAATTCAATTTAGCAAAGCCATATTTAGACTTAGGTCAGAACTTTTTTTTCCCACTTAATTGTTTTATGTATCCATTAGAGACATCACATGAAAAACTGGTGATGCAACCCTAAACTCCTTAGTCAAAACTCAGGAATCAGATTTACATGATGAAGGAGGGATACACTCCCATCTACAAAGGGATAATATGAAGTGGAAAGAACATTTTGTGTCATTTTCCCCCCTGGGAAATGTCCTTTTTAGATTTTTCTGTCTTATTTTTCCCCATCTGAGTGTAGGATTATACTCAGATAAATGGACAACAAAGAAATTAAATAATTGATTACTTAGTAGTGTCTAATCCTCTGCTCAAACTTCTGGCTGCTTCACACTGGGTAAATGAAAGGATACTTCAAATCATCACCAAGCTTTGGGAAAAGGCAAAATTTCCCCTGATTATACATTGTTTGGGCCTTAGCAAGCACCAAAGAAGGTCTTTGAGGTGACATTTGTTCTCTGAGAACTCCTCCAAGTGGGCTGTCATATCATATACATTGAATAGTTTCTCTGTTCTAATTTTTCCTGGTTCCTGCCTGTCCCTTACATGGTGAGACTGTTTGGACTCACAGTCCGCTTCTCATCTCTACCCACCACCACTCTTTTTGGTCTTTTCTTTTGCTTTTCACTTTATGAGTTTTCTGTGGCCTGCGGTGGGTCAGCAACTAGAAGCACTTGCCCCAGGTTTACTCAGAAATTGCTTCTAAATCGAGGGCACCTGCCTGGCTCAGCTGGTAGAGCATGCAACTCTTGATCGTGGGGATGTGAGTTTGAGCCCAACACTGGAGGTAGAGGTTACTTAAAACTAAAAAGTAAAAAAAAACAAACCAAAACAAAACAAAAAAAACAAACTCAAAAAAAAAAAAAAGAATTCTTCTAAATCTAGAATTGTGAGTTCTTCCCAAAGTTAACAACTTCAAAATTCAGGTCAAAAAACAGGTCATTCATTATATGACAGCTACTAAACAATATTTTACGCTGAGGCTTTGTTCGGACAATTTATATTCCTGGGATCACCCCTTACCAGCCATTATTTCCTAGCTGGCCTTTGTTTCTGTTTAACACAAACCTCTCACACTCCACTATCCTAGGTTTCCTTAATGGCAAATTCTGTAATTAACTTCTTAATTATAGATTCAAAACCAGCTACATGAAAAACTAATACTTTTATTGAAAAAATAATATGGGGAGGAGTAGAGTCTATAAAAATGAGCAAGTGGGCAATAATAATTGGAGAAACACTTATTTTTCCTTTCTCTAATTTTTCTTCTTTTTTTAATGCTTATTTATTTTTGAGAGAGAGAGAGAGAGAGAAGGAGAGAATGTGTAAGTGGGAAAAGGGCAGAGAGAGAGACACACAGAGGGAGACACAGAACTTGAAGCAGGCTCCAGACTGAGCTGTCAGCACAGAGCCTGACGGTGGGCTTGAAGTTGTGGACCACAAGATCATGACCTGGAGCTGAAGTCAGATGCTTAACCAAGTGGGCCAGCCAGGTACCCCATCATTCTCTAAATTTTCATATAGTGCAACTTCAATAAAACCAGGGAAGGAAAGCAAAAACCTTGATATGTGCATCACAAATTCTCTGTCTTAATTCCACTTCTTAGGATACAATTTTTTCTTCAGGATGATTTGGTTCAAGGAAGCTGAAATAACACGACATTGCATGTGTGTTGTACATTTTTTGGTTTCGTGTTTGTCTTTTTAGTAAAGGAGAGGTGGGTACAAAGCTCTAATGAAAAATGAAAAACAATTTTTGAGATTTCTGTGATTCTCAGCATCAGATGCCAATTTTACTCTGTTTTCAGGGGACTTCAGAAGGTGACCAACTGAGCGTAACTGACCTACCTAGCTATA
>PJEM01021705.1:0-10683 GCA_004023845.1 Helogale parvula | reverse complement strand
CTCTACACGCACCCGCACACACGCTCTACACGCACCCACACGTGCTCTACACGCACCCACACGCACACTCTACACGCACTCACACGTGCTCTACACACACCATGTGCTCTACACGCACCCACATGGGCTCTACATTCACCCACACACACTTTCCACACACCCACATGCGCTCTACACGCAGTCGTACGCACCGTACATGCACTGCGCACACACACACACACACACACTCTCCACGTGACACGCGCTCTACGCGCACTCAAGTGCACTCCAAGCACACACACTCTCACACACGCGCTGTGCACGGCTTGCCGCGAAGACCAGCGCTGCACTGATGGTCTGGGCCCCGGCGATGGTGAGGCGTGCGCGTGCAGGCTGGTGGGCCTCCCCGCGTGCTTCGGCCGTGGCTGATCCCTCTAGGGATGCGGAGCTGCCGGGCAGCCCCACGGCCTCCCTCTCCGCCTCCGTGTCTGTCCGTCTCTGTCCCTCTGTCTTTCTCTCTCTTTGCATCGTCTTTTGGCCCTGCGGCTTCCTTCCTACCGCAGCGGCGTGGCATCCACCTGACGGAGGCGACGGGGCCACTGTGTCCGGAGCCTCCCTCGTCGCGTTTGCATTGCTCTCGCCGTGGCCTTAGGCGTTTGTGGCGCTTCTGTAAGGAAATCAGCTCTCTTGTGGCCAACGTGCGTCTCCGGGGACATGACTCCGCCCACCACCCGGAATCAGGATGTGCGCGTCTCTAAGGCCGTTACCCGTCCCCGCGCTGGGTGGCAGGAGGCTGGCACTGACGCGGACACGTGTGTCCCATGCCGTTGGAGCCCTACTCTGCACAGAGCTCTGAGAGTCTGCGACGGGAAGCGGGTGGACACGGGGCCAGGGCATGGGAGCCGCACGGCAGTGCACCCCCGACGTCCCTCTCCTTCCTGTTCCAGGCGGGCTGTTCGTGGCGGGCATCAACCTGACAGAGAACCTGGCGTACGTCCTGGCACACCCGTCCGGGTCCTTGGAGAAGCTGACGCTCCCCAACCTGCCGTACCTGCGGGCGTGGGTGCGCGAGCAGTGCCCTGGGCCGGGCAGGCGGTGCACCAACATCATCGCCGGGGACTTCATCGGGGCCGACGCGTTTGTCAGCGACGTCATCGGGCTCAATGACAAGCTGCTGCAATGCTGACGCGGGGCGCGGCGGGGACTCGGGGCAGGCTCCTGGCCTCACCACCTCCTGCCATCCACGGGGCGCTCCCCCCACCCTCCGCCGCGGGTGATGCCCAGCTTCGCGGCCCCTGGGGCGGGAGTGGAAAGAACACAGTGATGATCAGCGGAGGCACCCGCTCGAATCCTGAGAGCGAGAAGGACCCGGAGCCTGGGATCTGCTCCTCCAGGTTTAGCCATGGCGTGGCTGCCGGGGGGGCATCCCCTCGCCTGGCGCCTGTGACCGCAGCAGGACGACGTCCTGACAGTCTCCCAGAGCTGCGTAAAGCCCGAAGATACCGTGTCTGTGGGACAGGACTGGCCACCTTGGGTCCACGGAGAGGACCACTGACATGGGGAAAAGCTACTGTTCTTTCTGAGAAAGCCCCACGTTTGCTCCTCCCCAGGCTGGCGGGTTCCCGTGGCTGCCTCTGCTTTGCCTCTTCCGATGGAGAAGGAGGAACACGAGGCCTTGCCAGGCGGCTGGTGTTTCGCACTCGGTCCCTTGCTTCCCAGACACCTCTGTGGCAGTCTCTTCCAGCCGATGTGGGCATGCACATGTGATGGGCAGCTGGTGCCCACCCTGGGCGCTGCCGTGGCATCCTCGTCCCCACCAGTGTCCCCGGACTCTGCTCCCCTCCGACCACCTCGCCTGAGGCTCCCACACCCCCTTCCTCCTGCCTTTGGGGCTTCCCCGGAAACTAGGCCAGTGGTCCTGGGGCTTCAGCTGCTCCGCCACGCTTGTCACTCTTCTCTCCCAGATCACACTGGGCATTTGTCAGCTTTCCCACGTCCTGGTTCTGCGGTTTCTTAGGGTCTGCGGGTCTCTATTTGCCAGGCATTTGTCACAGTGCCGAGGACGTGCGCGCCATTTCCCTCTTCTCTCCGTTCCTGGCGCTCTGGCATTTGGGGGGCCTTGCAGACCCCCGTGTCAGGGCTGGTGGATTCCTGATTAGAGATGGAGACAAGGGACTTGGGAACACGCGCTTATACGGAAGTGTAGCAACTCCATCATCCAGCGTGTGCTCACCAAACCCAGATGCATACGCTTCGGGGTTCGATTTGCACACACCCTGCCGATACTGCGGGGTTCATCCCAGTGAAATTGCAGTAAAGCGCGTCAAGTGAAGTTTCGGTTTCCCAGGGCAAACAACAGTGGCGTGTTTATGCCATAGTCTCGTTAACAGGCACCAATCGCCTTATGTCCAAAAAAAAAAAACCCAAACCAGTGCACGTGCGCCTTAACGAAATCGTACCGTTTCGATACAAAATGCTAACCGTCCTGAGGTGTCAGTGAGTCGTAACCACTGACAGAGATCAGCGTAACAGACACAGTAATAACGAAAACGTGGGCAGTCCTGCGAGAATCGCCAAAGCAGGTCGCAGAGACACGAAGTGCGGGGCCGATGTTGGAAGCGTGGGGCGGCCACGGGGCCGCGCACCTGCCGTCTGCGCACCACGCGGCTCCCGGGAAGCACAGCGAGGTGAGGGGCGCCGGCTTCCCGCTGCACCATCTGCCTCTCCCACGGAAACCGCGTGGCCTGATGCGAATGTCTGCCCCACACGGGTTCTCCCTGTGGCCCTGGGCAGCACACCACCTTGGGCGACGCGCGTAACAAACTCTTCTTCTGGTGGTCCGACACCTCCCCGGGTTAAAGCCCCGGGTGTACGAAGGAGACCCCCGCTCCCTATGAGAGGCCAGACATCAGTGTCCCCCCACCCCAGACGCAGACCCAGGGGCCAGGCTCCGCGAACGCAAACATCACACCGGTCCCGCATTTCACACACGGACTTGATGTTCTCAGCCAAGCGGTGAGCCCAGATGGTGCGTTTGGTTCTCGCCCTTATGAAGAGGGTCCCGGCGCTTCCTGGGTATCTCGCGCGCAGGAGCATTCCGCCACCGATGAAGAGTTTCGGTTTCCTTAGGACTGCCTTCAGGATGACGCTTTACTCCATGTTGGAATGAGTTCTCTTCAAGGTCAAAGTAGTCATTTTCCAAAAGAAGATGGGCTGATGTGGTCGGTGTGGGGACGAGTCACATCAGGAAGCTGCCGGCACTCCGCACGCTCGTGGTAGCGGCAGGAGGCGAAGGACAGCACTGGGGCCACGGGACGGATGACACGTGCTCCGAGCAGCCCGTGTGTGGAACGGGACTCATGATTGTGGATGACGCGTGCTCTGAGCACTTCTGTCCACGTCTGACCCACAAGCACCTTCCGTTCATGTCTGGAACGGCCCTCACGAGTGTTCAATCCCGGGAACAGTTGACAACGCCCACCTTGTGGATTTCTGTGTCTGTCATTCCAGCGATGGGGTCATCTGGGTACCACGGGGAGGGGGGTCTTTACAGCCCACTGCTGAAGGGGCCGTTCCTCGTGTCATGGGGACCTTGGTCCACCTGCCAGCGGGGCAGCACTTCATTATTGCTTTTTAAATTTAGAGCCCTGGAGCGCCTGGGGGCTCAGTCGGTTGAGCGTCCTACTTGGCTCAGGTCAAGATCTCACAGTCTGTGAGTTCAAGCCCCGCGTCAGGCTCTGTGCTGACAGCTGCTTCAGGTTCTGTGTCTCCCTCTCTCTCTGCCTCTCCCCTGCTTGCAGTCTGTCTCACTCTGTCTTTCAAAAAGAAACAAATGTAAAAATAAATAAAATAAATAAATGTAAAAATAAATAAATAAATGTAAAAATAAATAAGTAAATAAATAAATAAGTAAAGTTCTGGACCAAAGGTTTCAGTTTTGTGGTAGTTTACCTCTCTTCATGCGGACATGAAGCAAAGGTTCTGTACTTTATTAAAATTTTTAAATGCTTTATTTCTTTTTGAGAGAAAGCGAGAGACAGAGCATGAGCAGGGGAGGCACAGAGAGAGAGGGAGAGACAGAATCTGAAGCAGGCTCCAGGCTCTGAGCTAGCTGTCAGCACAGAGCCTGACGTGGGGCTTGAACCCATGAAGCAGGAGATCATGACCTGAGGTGAAGCTGAATGCTTAACCGACTGAGCCACCCAGGCGCCCCCTGTACTTTACATTTTTAAAATCATTTTTATAAAATTAAAATATTTTTACATCCAATTTAGTCAGCATTTAGTGCAACAATGATTTCAGGGGTAGATTCCTTAACACCCCTCACCCATTTAGCCCATCCCTCCCCACAACCCCTCCAGTAACACTCTGTTTGTTCTCCATATTTAAGAGTCTCTTACGGTTTTGTTCCCCTCCCTGTTTTCTATAGTATTTTTGTTTCCTTTCCCTTATGTTCATCTGTTTTGTATCTTAAGGTCCTTCTATGACTGAAGTCATTTGGTATTTGTCCTTCTCTGACTGGCTAATTTTGCTTACTGTAATACCCTCTAGTTGCAAATGGCAAGATTTCATTCTTTTTGGTTGCTGAGCAATACTCCATTGTGTGTGTGTGTGTATATATACACACCACGTCTTCCTTATCCATTCATCCATCAATGGACATTTGGGCTCTTTCTGTACTTTGGCTTTTGTCGATAGCGCTGCTGTAAACATTGGGGTGCATGTGCCCCTTCGAACAGCACACCTGTATCCCGTGGATAAATACCTAGTAGTGCCGTTGCTGGGTCGTAGGGTAGTTCTCATTTTAGTTTTTTGAGGAGCCTCCATTCTGTTCTCCAGAGTGGCTGCCCCAGTGTGCATTCCCACCAGCAGTGCGAATGAGACCCTCTTTCTCCACATCCTCGCCAGCATCTCTTGTTGCCTGACTTGTTAATGTTAGCCTTTTTTTTGGTTTTGTTTTACTTTATTTTTGAGAGAGAGGTCCCAATAGTTCATTTTTGCTTTTGTTTCTCTTGCCTCTGGAGACATGTTGAGTAAGAAGTTGCTTTGGCTGAGGTCAAAGAGGTTTTTGCCTGCTTTCTCCTCGCGGATTTGATGGCTTTCTGTCTTAATTTAGGTTTTTCATCCATTTTGAGTTTGTTCCATTTATCTGAGTATCTGTTCTTGTGGCAGTACCATAATGTCCTGAGGATTAAAGCTTTGTAACACAGCTTGAAGTCTGGGAGTGTGATGCCTTCAGACTTGGTTTTCGTTTTCAGGAATACTTTGGCTATTCGGGGTCTTTTCTGGTTCCATACAAATCTTAGGATTGTTTGTTCCAGCTCCGTGAAGATCGTACTTTATTTTTTAAAAACGGACGTTATTTGGAGGCTCCTGGGTGGCTCATTCAGTTAAGCGTCAGACTTTTGATTTTAGCTCAGGTCACGATCCCAGGTTGGTAGCATTAAGCCCTGTGATGGGCTCCGCACTGAGAATGGAGCCTGTCTGTATTCTCTCCTTCTGTCTCTCTCTCTCTCTTCCTCTCAGAAAGAAAGAAAAGAAAAGAAATTAAAGAAAAAAGAACGAAACAACAACAAAAAAAGAAAGAAATGCAAAAGAAAGAAAGAAAGAGACACAAGAACATAGAAGGCCAAAAGTAAACAGAAAATACTAACCCAAAGAGAGCTGGTGTGCCTCTATAAATAAAACAAAAGGGGTGCCTGGGTGGTTCAGTCCGTTAAGCATCCGACTTTTGATTTTGCCTCAGGTCATGATCTGCACTGACTCTCGGACCCTGCTTTGGATTCTTTCTCCCTCTCTGTGCCCCTTCCCTGCCTGTGTGCTCTCTCGCATGTGCGCACGCTCTCTCTCTCTCAAAATGAATTAACCAAAAAAAAAGACTAGAAAAAATTTTTTAATGTTTTTATTTATTTTTGAGAAACAGAGAGAGACAGAGCACAAACTGGGCAGGGACAGAGAGAGGAGGAGACACAGGATCTGAAACGGGCTCCAGGCTCTGTGGTGTCAGTACAGAGCCCGATGCGGGGCTTGAACCCACGAACCTCGAGATCATGACCTGAGCTGAGGTCGGACACTTAAACCGACTGAGCACCCAGGCACCCCTGATTCTTTAAAAATTAACAAAGATGTTACTTTTGAATGATCTCTATAGCCCACGTGGGGCTCAAACCTAGGAACCTGAGATCGAGTTGCACGCTCTACCTGTAGCCAGCCAGGTGTGCCCCCATATTAATTTAATTTATTTAAATTTTAAAAAATGTTTATTTATCCAAAGCAGGCTCCAGGCTCAGAGCTGTCAGCACAGAGCCCGATGTGGGGCTCGAAACCACGAGCTGTGAGATCATGACATGAGCTGAAGTCAGATACTTGACCGACTGAGACACCCAGGCACCCCCCCCACCCATGGTTAATTTTATTTACTTATTTAAAAAATTTTTTTAATGTTTTTTATTTATTTTTGAGAGATGGAGAGAGGCCGCTGGAGCAAGAGAGGGTCAGAGAGAGAGGGAGACACAGAATCGGAAGCAGGCTCCAGGCTCTGAGCTGTCAGCACAGAGCCCGATGCAGGGCTTGAACCCACGAACCGCGAGATCATGACCTGAGCCGAAGCCGGACGCTTAACCAACTGAACCACCCAGGTGCCCCCCACCCATGGTTAATTTTAAAGATGAGTTTCTGAGAGTTTTGTATTGGAGAGACGCACTGTGTCTGAAGGATCTGCCAGGCAGCCGCCGAGGTGGCTGCGTGTGCGGACCACGGGCCCAGAAGAAAGGAGGCTGTGTGGTTCAGGTGCTCAGTGTCCAGCGTGTTCGTGGCTGCTGGCAGAGGGCACTGCCGTCAAGCGATGGTGTCTCTGGGTCCCTCAAACCCATACGTGGCTCTTCCCATGTCAGAATCGGGGTGTGGGCACTCAGGGGTTGGCCGGGCCCAGGACCCCTTCTTCGAGGTGGGTTTGTTCTCAGGGCCTGCCTGCTGGGGACACAGTGGACCGGGCGCTGGGAGGCCCAGATCTTGTACCTGGTCTCCTCAATGGGAAGACGGACGCCCTCTGTCTGGGGTCCCCCAAGGTCCCTGATCCTCCCTCCTGGGCTCCTGAGGACCCAGACCCTCCCACACAGGCCCTGAAACCCCCACCCACCTCCTCCTCATGCTCTGTAAGCAAGCACAGTAGGCGTCAGGACCCCGTTGTCTCTGGGCCTTGGGGTGGGGTTGGGGCAGGGGTACTGTGGGGAGGAGAGTGAGGGACCAGAGGTGGGGCCCACCCGCACCCCTTCCTGTGTCTCCTGCATGGGGAGAGACTGCAGTGGATGAGGGAGAGGGGGCTGGAAGGGGTGGCCCTGGTGTGGGTCCCAGGCAGACAGCAGGGCTGAGGGGGCCTCAGGGAAGACTGGGGACCTGCCCAGGGGCAGGAAGCCCGGGCAGGACATCGGGGGCGACCTGTGCAGGACACTGCCCTGCCCATTGGGGTCTCCTTGGGGTCCCTGTAGGAACCCGTCCCTGGGGCCCGCTGGTCTCCTGCTTCAGGGTTGCCTGGGCTGCCCTGACCATACCTTGTCCTGTCCACACTGCCCTCTTGTCCACACTGCCCTGTCCTCCTATTTCTCCTTGAGCTGTGTGTGTGCGCATGCCCCTGGGTAGCTGGGAGGTGTGTGTGCGCACAGGCCTCTGGCTCGTCCAAATATAAACCTTATTTTAAATTTTTTAAACGCTTATTTATTTTTGAGAGACAGAGAACGAGGAGCAGAGGTGCAGAGAGAGAGGGAGACCCAGAATCTGAGCAGGCTCCAGGCTCTGAGCTGTCAGCACAGAGCCCGATGTGGGGCTCGAACTCAGGAACCCCGAGATCATGACCTGAGCTGAAGCCGGATGCTCAACCGACCGAGCCCCCCAGGCGCCCCGGGAGACGGCCCTTACTGCCAGGACACCACCCTGGGCAGCGGGGAGGCCTGGCAGCCTTGGGTCCATGGGGCGCAGCTGACGGGAAACCGAGCGGCTCCTCCCACACCGGCCGCCGCTGGCAGGACCGTGTGCCCGGCGTCCGCCGGCAGAATCGGAAGGGCTGTGTACAGACACGAGAGCAGAGCTTTTAATAACCTGCCTTTGGAACAGCGTGGAAGCGAAATCCGCCCTCAGGCGCGCACCCTGACGCCGGTCCTTCGACTTCTGGCCGCAGGGGGGCGGTCCCCGGCCCTTCAGCCCAGCAGCCAGCGAGGCGCCTGAGCGGGCGGGCAGGAGGCCCTGTGGCGGTGCTCACCGCACGCAGCCTCCGCTCCCTCACTGGCTGGCGCACTCCGGGAAGAGCTTCCGGAACTTGCCGTAGGCAGAGCTGCTGATGAGGACCCTGACGTCGGCCGCGCCGGCCTCGGGGATCACGTCCACGTCCTGCACGGTGGCCTCCTGGTGCAGCCAGCTGAGGTGAGCGAGGGGCACGCTGTGAGGTGGGCGGGGACCCCAACGGGTCGTGTTCGCAGGAACTGTTCCCAAGCAGAGCCCCGTTCCCTGTCCCTGCAGAGCCCTGTCCTCCAACCCCGCACCGCCTTGCTGTCACTGTCGGGGAGCTACTGCCAATAACCCCGCCTCCCATCAGCTCAAGGAGGTGGCTGCCGCCTGCCCGCCGAGTCATTAACCGTAATTCGAGGCAGGCGCGTCACACAGCAGCACCTGCCCCGCGGTGCAGGCGCTCTGCCTCGTCCTCCCTGTCCCAGCACCTGCTCGCGCAGGCCAACCGCGCGCACCTCAGCTGTGGCCCCGCCCAGACGCGCGCACCTCAGCTGTGGCTCCGCCCAGCCGCGCGCACCTCAGCTGTGGCCCCGCCCAGCCGCGCGCACCTCAGCTGTGGCCCCGCCCAGACGCGCGCACCTCAGCTGTGGCCCCGCCCAGCCGCGCGCACCTCAGCTGTGGCCCCGCCCAGCCGCGCGCACCTCAGCTGTGGCCCCGCCCAGACGCGCGCACCTCAGCTGTGGCCCCGCCCAGCCGCGCGCACCTCAGCTGTGGCCCCGCCCAGACGCGCGCACCTCAGCTGTGGCCCCGCCAGCCGGACCCGGAGCGTGAGGACCTGTCTCCCTGTGGCTCTCAGGACCGCGTCCTCCAGCCGGGCTTTCAGCTCCGGGAGCCCGTGCCCCAGGAGGGCGGACACCGCCACGGCCTGGGGTTCCGCCGGGCTGTACCTGCACGGGGGCGGCCGGCAGACCCCAGTCAGCTCGGAACACGGAGCGGGGGCTCCCGAAGACCCCCCACCCCCCGCCCACGGGGCTGAACTCTGACTGCCTCAGGCGGTCCCAGGAGAGGACCCGGCCCGTCAGACAGAACACAGAGACGGAGAGAACCAAGGTGAGGCTGGGGGACTCGGGGGCCGTGGGGGCGAGGAGTTCAGAACAGGCCGCTCCGGCGGCATCGTGGTCGTCCTGAGTTCAGGCACCTGACGGCAGGCAGGTGGGACAGGGCGCTGGGACCTCCCCTGGCCTTCCCGGAGCCGGCAGGGGACACTCCTCGGAAAGCCGCCTCCCGGGGGCAGCACCGAGCTCCTGACCGGCAGGGCGGAGGGTCACCCCCCCACCCCCGCACCCCGGGGACTGAGGCTCCGCGGGTGGGGGCGGCCCGGGCGCACTCACCCCGGCAGCCGGTCGGCCTTGTTGTGAACCTCCAGCACGGAGCCCAGCAGCGGGGCGGGCAGGTGCAGGCCGCGCAGGGCGCCCAGGACGCTGGCTTTCTGCAGCTCCGTCTCGGGGTGGCTCGCGTCTCTCACGTGCACGATCAGATCCTGGGGAGCAGGCGGCCCCGAACTGGGTCGGTTTCCGCGGCACACATGGGGGAGCCGCGCCGGCAGGGCTCGGGAGGGCACCGCGCGACGGGGTGGCACTTGGGTCGCCCCTGGCGCGCCCCTGCCCTGGTCGGGGGCTCCCGGAGACCAGAGCTGGCCCGTGGCCCACCTCGCGCCCCTCGCTCCGGGTCCTGCCCCGCCAGGCCGCCCCTCCGCACCAAGGGTCGGACCCCGCACCAAGGGTACCGCGCCTGAGGACTCGCGGGGTTGCAGCAGGTAGGACCGGCCTGCCCTCCGCGGCGCCCCGGTCACCCGAGGGGCTCAATCCGCGGACCCCGAGAGCCTGCGTTACTTCAAATCGTGAACACCGCAGTTTGCCCGCCTTTAAATGTTTCACAGGTGGGTGACGGTGCAGAACTTGGGAAACGCCGGCACCTGACCGGCTGTCCGTTGGGCTCAGGTTGCGATCTCACGGTTCGTGGGGTCAAGCCCCGCGTCGGGCTCGTTGCTGACCGCGTGGAGCCTGCTTGGGACTCTCTCTTTCCCTCTCGGAAGAACATTACTTCAGAAATGTTCTAGGTTTTCCGGGAAAGTGGAGGCGGAGTGGCCACGTGACCCCCCCCCCTCTTTGGCCCCGCTGAGCCCGGTTGAGAACTGTTGCGTTTTGTGGGACCCCCTGTAGTCGAGTTGGGCCTGGCTCACTGGAGAGGGCCGCTCTCAGGGTGGTATCCAGGGACCTGGCCGCCATGTTGTGTCGTGAGTGAGGGGACCGGGCCCCCATGTTGTGTCCTGTGTGATGGGACCTGGGCCCCCATGTTGTGTCCTGTGTGAGGGGACCGGGCCCCATGTTGTATCCTGTGTGAAGGGATCTGGGCCCCCATGTTGTGTCCTGTGTGAAGGGACCGGGCCCCCACGTTGTGTCCTGTGTGAGGGGACCGGGCCCC
>PJEM01021704.1:0-10682 GCA_004023845.1 Helogale parvula | reverse complement strand
CCCTGGGCCTCTCAGCCCCCCGCTGCCCCCCGGTTGCCCCCCAGGTGCCCAGAGAGGGCTGGCAGGGACGTTCTGAGTGGCTCTGGGCACAGAGAAGCCCGGCCGGCCGCTCACGTTTCAGGCACCATTCAAGGGTCTCAGGGCCGAAGGCAGGACCCCAGGACGAGAGGGCAGGGCTGCCAGTGCAGCGGGCATGCGCCTCCCTGCGGTTCCCGGCTCTGCGCTCCACCAGGGGCCCCAAGGGACACCAGGCGGCTCTTCCTACCTGCCAGGGGTCTCAGGGGGTTGGGCCTGCCTCTAGGGCGAGGGGACCACTGCCGGTAACAGCTGGTGCAGACCTGGCCAGGAGGGTGGGACACTTGCTACAGCCTTGGCCAGGTCACCCAGCGGGCAGCCGGTGGGGCAAAGGCTAGGACGGGAGCCCCAGGGCTGGCTGGCTTGGTTGGAACCCTGGCTCTGACTCCTCGTGACTGTGAGACCTGAGGCAAGTTTCTTAACTCTTCCGTGCCTCAGTTTCCACATCTGTGAAGTGGGAGCAGGAACAGCCCTGCTATGTCCGAGGAAGAGGATGGGGTTCTGGCCCATGATGAGTGCTCGTCAGGACTGGCCATTACTGGCCCTCACTGGGGACCTGTTACTGGTCTCCGGCCATCGAGCCTCCAGGATCCGGTCCCTGGGTCGATGGGGAGGCCCGACACCTCACCCGGCAATTCTGAAGCCGCTGGGCGTCCACACCCACCACTGCACGCACCACGACCGAGTTCACTCATGGACGGGCCCCTCCCTCCGATGCAGCAGATTCGGTCTGGGGTCTGTCTACACAGCCAGGCGCTCCCAGTCACCGCGGACATGCGCAGCTGTCTGCAGCTCAAATCCAGATCCACGACCCCCGTGTCCATCCCCAGCAGAAGGACAAAGTTTGGCACAGTCACCCGGCAGGTGGCTCCAGCAATGACAAAGGGCAGAGCTTCCACGTGACGACACGGGCGACTGTCCCACACTGCTGAGTGAGAGCCAGCCGGAGAACTGCCCAGACCCAGCAGGATGCACCTTCAACGCAGAGGCCAGAGGCATTACCCTTAGCTGGGGGGAGGGGCGCGGACTGGGAGGGCCCCGGGGGGCCTGCTGCGTCCCAGACGGCCCCCATCCCCACCTGAGAAACGATCACATCAGCGCCCGCAGCTGTAAAAATGCCTCCAGCTGGCCCCTCGAGGATTCTTACTTTCTGTAACTTGTAGCTCAACAAGAAAGCAAAATATTGCGATAGGAACTTCATAGGGCCGGCAAAATCCCAACGAAAACCCCAAGCCTTCTGACAAAGGTTAAAGTAAGGAAAATACACTTGAGAAATACAACATGGGGGCATCTGGGTGGCCCAGTCGGTTAAGCGTCCAACTCTTGGTTTCAGCCTGAATCATGATCTTACCGTTTGAGTTCGAGCCCTTCATGGGACTCTGAGCTGACAGGGCGGAGCCTGCTTGGGATCCTCTCTCTCTGCCCCTCCCCCACGCGCCACACTCCAGTGTGCTCTTTCTCTTTCTCAAAATAAATATATATAGAAACATTTAAAAAAATACAGGGGCGCCTGGGTGACTCAGTCGGTTGAGCGTCCAACTTCAGCTCAGGTCACGATCTCACGGTCTGTGGGTTTGAGCCCTGCGTCGAGCTCTGTGCTGACGGCTCAGAGCCTGGAGCTGCTTCGGATTCTCTATGTGTCTCTCTCTCTGCTCCTCCCCCACTCACTCTCTGTCTCTCTCTCTCTCTCAAAATAAAATAAAGACATACAAATTATTTTTAAAAAAGATATATATAATGCAAACATTAAATACCATCCCCTTATGACATGTCTATGTGTCCCTGACCTTGAGGGGAGCCCCCCCCCCCAGCAGGAGTTTGCGGAGGCCCCTGCCTGTGGCCTGGGCTCTGCGGGCAGCGGGGCTGGGACCGAGCACAGCCCAAGTCCAGGCTCAGAGAGGCCCCAGGATCAGGAAGCATTCCCAGCCTGCCTCCTCCGAGAGCTGCCCACCTGCCCGGTCACCTGCTCTGCAGCCCCTCCCCAACTCCACCCAGAGCATGGCCAGTCTGCCCCCCACTGGGCCCGCAGCCTCCGTGAACCCCTCCCCTTGAAAAGAAGCAAGCTACTTCAGGGGCTCAGGGGGCAGCGAGGAGGGTGGACAGGAGACCCCGGGGGCTGGGCGGTAGCAGGGGCCCTGCCTAAACGGGGCCGCGCCAGACGGTGCCCTCCACTCTCCCCTACACCTGGCACAGCTTTCGGCCAGCCCTGTGCCCAGAGGAGCCGCTGGGAGGGGACAGAGCTCCGGGCCTCGGCCACTCCAGCGGGCACCCCGCGTAGCTCTAGCCCCACTCCTGCCAAGGCCCGGCCTGGGGGGCTCCTTGGGGGCAGCCTCCCTCCTCCAGCTTCCTCAGGTAACATCCGGGGCACCTCACAGTCAGGGACACTGAGGCCCAGAGAGGAATCAGATGGGGGAGTCAGTGAGAGCCCAGGATCAGAGCCGTCCTGGCCAGATGCCTGCTGAGTAGCTCAGGGCGGGAGAGAGGGAAGGAGCAGGAGTTGGGACCCACCCTTCCTGCCCCCAGATTGGTCAGCGCCTCATCACCCCTGTCCCTGACCCCCCAAGACAGTTGGGGGTGGTCACCCGTCTACCTGGAAAGTCTGCTCCCCCATCGGTCCCTAGGGGCCAGGAAACTGCATTTGGGGCCAACCAGCACCAAGGGGTGCCTGAAGGAGGACCCCCAACAAGGAGCAGGGGCGGGGTCACGCACTCTCTCCGGGCCCTGTTGCTGACTGCACAGTGTCAGGACCCTTGTCCTCCTGCACGTGGTCCCAGGGCCCGCCCGCCGGGTCATCGTGCAGGGAGGGAATGAGTGAATGAGGGGAGCGCATGAATGGAATCATCCGTGCCGGCTCCGGGGGCCCGGCTCTTGCAGAGAGCACAAGGCGGGCAGGGGCACCCCCAGCGGGGCAGGGGGCAGGGGGCGGGGGCAGCCCGGGCACACCCCTGCTTCCCTTAGACGGTGACGGGCTGATTAAAAATTACCTTTTATTCCCACTTTACGTATGACTGAGAAAGTGTCCGCCTCCCGTAGGACGTCAGGCCGCAAGGAGGCGGGCAGAGTGGGGCCAGGGCCTGTGGGGATCCGGCCACCCCGAAGCGGCCCTCAAAGGGGCTTTGAATCCCTGGCATTGCCAGTGGTGAGATGAGCCCTGCGTTTTTTCTTTAATGAGCCAGAGAGAGGGGCGCCAGGGGGCAGGGAGGGGGGCTCAGTCAGTTAAGCATCTGACTCTCGGTTTCGGCTCAGGTTACGATCTCACGGTTCATGAGTTCGAGCCCCAGGTCGGGCTCCACACTGACAGTAGAAAGCCTGCTTAGAATTCTCTCTCTCTCCCTCTCTCTGCCCCTCCCCTGCTTGCACTCTCTCTCTCAAAAAAAAAAAAAAAAAAAAAAAACCACCCAGAGAGAAATACGGTGTCACTGTGAGCCCAGGGCCACGAGGCAGATTGGCCTCTTCCGTCCCAAGGAAGCTTCAGTCTATGCACAGCGCCCTAAAACTCCGGCCGCCGATGTGGCCGTGTGTCCCGGAGGCCCCAGCACCCAGGTACCTCCACCTCAGTACCCCGTTTCTGTCACAGATTCCCCAGCAACCGAGCCCACAAACTGGCTACAGATGCCCCGGGAGAGGGGAGCCGGCCCCACGATTGCAGGGGCCCCACGCCAGGCTGGCCTGAGCCCGGCCTCTGCACCCCCCCTCTGGCCTGGACACCAGCTGTCGGGTGGCCCACCCCCACCCCAAGCCTTTCTGGGCCAGAGGACCCCCTGCCCCGAACTGACCACAGAATCCCGGGAATGTTCCGTAGGCTAGGATCAAGGCAGCACACCCTGGGGGAGACGCCGGATCCAAGGACTTCCCAGAACTCAGACCTCAACACCCCAGACTCACCCCCACACAGGCCGCAGGGCACCCTCCCCGCCCCGCCCCTCCCCAGGTGGTGTGCGCCACTTTTAGGAGGGTCAGCAGTGACCAGAAAAGGTTTCCCCATGGACGGCCTGCCCTGCACCCTCTGCCCTCTGGGGCCACCCACCTCTCTGCCCGACACAGCAGGACAGTGGCCTGAGTCTGAGCCAGGCCTCCGCACTTGATACCCTCAGGCTTTTCCTAAAGCTATTTGGGGTGAAGTTTGTCCAGCCCCACCAGCCGTGAGCTCCCCAGCGCCGGGCTCCCCAAACACGGCCCAGCACCCACCCCAGTTCAGGAGCTGCCCTTGATCGTGAGCCCCCACTCCACCCCAGCTCCCTGGGGACAGGCTGGCCGGACCCTGGCCAGACCCCCGGTCTCCCTCTGGGGCCCCATTCATGGCCCCGGCCCCGGCCGCCAGCTGCTCCGAGCTCCTGCAGCCCACGCTCCTGGCCCGGGGCGCTTTATAATTCTTCCTTCTCGGGCATCCTCCAGCAAAATATTTGAAGAATGTTCTAATTATCTGCGATCAGCCAGGGAGGCGGGCCTGGGTCCACTTGTCCAGGAAGTAACTTGGCAAGTACCTGGGAAGATGGCAGCCGGGCCCCCACGCCCACCTAAGCTCGCGTCCCCACCAGCCTCTCCCTCAGGCGGGCAGGGGGCAGCCTGGCACGTCACAGCCACGCGAGGGCTGAAGAGGCTCTTCTCGAGCTCCAGAGCCCAGCGGTCCCACGGGGCAGCAGCCGGTGCGGCCTCAGTGCTCCTGCACGTCAAATGGGGATAAGGACACCTTCCAAGTCGGGGTCACTGTGCAGACCACACCCCCCCCAAGCCACTGTCACAGTGCCAGAGCTGAGGACCAGCAGGGTCCCTGCAGCCTCCCCTGTGGGGTGGAGTGGAATAGATGGGAACGGTGGGGGGCCAAGCCGGACACCTGTCCTGCCGTTCCTTACGTCTGCCCATCTCCTTCCCCCACTGGGTCTCTAGGCCCCGTTCAGTGGGAAGCATGGGGCTTGGGGACATTCCCAGACCTCAGGAAGGCCACCCTAAGGCTCCTCTGAGCCTCAGTTTTCTCATCTGGAAACAGGGACTCTCAGCCCTGTTTTGGCAAATGGCTTCTCCCCCTGCTGGCCTGGGTGGGAAGAATGTAGGGGGGGGTGTCCTGCAAGGAAGGGACGGGCCTTCCTGAGTGGCATTCCCCACCCTGCCCCACCTCGTCCCCACCGCCCCCTTTACGGATGAGGCCCCTGGGGCTCTGAGAGACCACCCAGAAGGGAGCTCCATGAGCGATGGGCAGGGGGGTGTCCCAGAGAGAGAGCCTGACGCAGGAGGGGTCCCAGCTGGGAAAGAAAGCCACCCCTGCCCCTTCCTGCCCTGCCCAGGCCTCAGTTTCCCATCTGCGTGTGTAGTGAGGCAGTGAGGCGACAACCTGGGTACCTGTGGCTGGCTGTATCCTAAAGAGGGTTCTCTGGGCTTGGGGTCCCGTGTTGGAGGTCTGCTCGGCTGCCGACTCTCACTGGCCTCAGTCTGCCCATCTGTCCACTGGGTAGAACGGCCCCTGCTCGAAGGTGGCGCTCCTGCAGGCGGGCTCCCTCCGCCGTGGGTCCTGCCTGCTGCAATCTTTCCAGCCCACTGCCCGGCTCAGCTCACTGCCCGCAGTGTTCCCGGAGAAGGGAGCAGAGCGTCTGCCTGCTCCCTCGCGCCCCCGGCAGGCGTTTGCCTGCCCGCCCTCCCCACATAGCTGGCATTCCTGACCTGGCATTCTGGGACCTCACCCTGGAGAGAAACCAGGCATGCTAGGAGAAAGCAGGCGGTGGACAGGGGTCCCGGGCGGGGCTGGGGCTGCCCAGAGGCGGGCCAGCACCGCCCGCGGGTTCTGCCTCTCCCCTGCCAGGTTTGGGAGCTTACAGATGAAGGGACACAGGGCCCAGAGGGTCCATCCAGCCCCCACACCTGCTACGTCAGTAAAATCGGAACGGCATGCCCTTACTGTGACCCCAAGCCCCGTGTCATTGACTTCTGACCTCAGATCTCAGATACTTTCAGATCTCTCTTGGTCATGCAGGGCCCATCATGCCACTCTGGGCTTTAGGTCACACTGACCAGCAGGGCTCGAGGCACCCAGGACCTTCCAGCAGCCAGGCAGGACGCCAGGTCCAGCGTGGTGCCTCTTCCTCCGAGAAGCCCACCGGTGATCTCCCCTCTGCCCTCCCTCCCCACCGGGTCACATCCATGCCAGCTTCCTGAGGAGGCTGCCGGGGGCTGACATTCAGTGGTACCTGTCTAGGCCGCGGACACACAGCCTACTTTCTGTGCTCTACTCTGGACGTCCCCAGGCCTTGATCCTGATCTCTGTCCTCATTGGCCATGGTACAGATGGGGATGCCGACCCCAGGGCAGTGGACAGCACATGGCGAGCTGAGGCCCCAGCAGGGACGAGACCCCGAGCCCTGGCCTTGGCCGAGGCCCTAATGCCTCAGACCTGTCAGACACTGTGGCCTCCGGCAGTGACCAGTGAAACCTCAGGACAGACGGGTGGGTGGCCAGGCAGGGAGGACAGGTGGGAGGGAGCCGGCAGGGAGTGTGGCCCACGGCCAGGCTGGGCGTCTGGGTGCCGGCCGGGTCGACCAGCACCTCAGCCTTCGTGGCCTCTGTGGATGTGGTCTGAGGGGCGGCTTCAGGGGCCGAGTCCCTGCAGGCAGAGGACGCTGGGAAGTCACGTCTGTGCAGACCACAGGGCAGGGCTGAGCTCCTGGTGCTGGCGCTGCACCAGCCAGCATCCTGGAGGGGCCCCTTCCAGGACTGGATGAGGCGGGCAGGGTGGGGGGCCTGCCCGGGCCACCCAGCACCGCAGAGCCGAGTCTGAGCCCAGCCCCCCTGGGGTCTCCCCCACCCCACGCCCCACCGTCTGCTCTCGCCAAAGCCGGGGACCCTGCTGGGCCAGAACACCCTGGACACAGCTTGCTCACCACCCACCTCACTTTTTGAGCACCCCACTGCTCCCCCTGAGGATTCCTGGGCCCCCAGGGCCGCCCCAGCCCACTGCCTCCTCTTGGATGCCTTATGGGAGAGGGTGCTCACCCCCGCACGGAGTGAGCACCCTCTCCAGCCCTCCCTCCTCAGCCCCGCACCTCCAGCACACCTCCCGGGGCCCGGCAGTCCCCCGCCTGCCCTCGGCCTTAAGCAAGTGGCCTGGAGTCCTGAGCACCACCCCTGCCTTCGGCTGCCAGCCTCCCCCTCTGCCCAAGGCCACACAGACACCTGGCGGGGATGCCATACCACAGCCGAGAGCCGGACCCGCCCTATGGCCTTTCTCCCCACTTCCAGGCTCTGCCTTCTGCTGGTCGTCCTGCCCCAGCCTCCCCTCTTCTTCCCCCACTTCCCCCTGCGTGCAGGAATGTCCGCCTCTGAAGGCAGCACGGGGGAGCCAGGGGTGGCTCAGACTCACACGCAGACTCGCCTGCAAACTTGGGCTCCCCCCGCCTCTCTGGAAGGGGCTGGGAGACAACGTGGTGGCCGAGGTCCCCTGGTGGAGCCCCCCGCTCCCGCAAATGCTGGACATGGAAGAGGTCCCTCGCAAATGGAATCATCACACCTCACTCCTGCCTCGTGGCTCTTGGGGACTCGGGAAGGGAAGTGAAGGAACAGGGGCGGGGCGGGGGGAGGGGAGGGGGGGAGGGGATCTTCACCTTTCAGGAGCCACAGCTGGGAGTGAAGCTGGACCACACAGCCAGCCAGGCAGGGCCTGACACTGATGACACGTTGGGGCCTTGGGGCAGCTCTCAGCCCTCCGCCCGGCACCCCTTCCCAGATGCTGACCAACATTGGTCTCACCTGGCATTTCCAGGGCCTGTGTCCTCGGGGTCCCCCATGCCCTGCAGAGCCTGAGTGCCCTGAGGTGCTGGGGACAGAGTGAGCCCCCAGAGCCAGGCTGCCAACTCCCTGTCCTGTACTCTTGTGACACTAGCCCGCCCTGCCACCCCCTGTGCACCACCCCCAGCACCCTCCTCTGGCTGCTGCCACCCTAGCCTATCTCAGGAGCCTGGGCAGTGCCAGCAGCGGGGGGCGGTGGCTCTCCCAGGGCTGGGAAGGGGCTTGGCCCCCAGGCACATGGGGGCGGCAGGCGACAGAAGTGGCTCTTTCAGAAGGGGGGGTGTGTCGGCAGCACCTGGAAATTCCCCCACGTTCCCCGGCAGCAATGCAGTCACCCCGGGAAGGGAAGACCTGAGTCAGGGACCCAGGAAGTCCCCCAGCCCTCCCAGCCCGCCCCTTCCCCGTGCCTGCCCACTAGCACCGGGGGCCGGCACACCTGGGCCTGGAGGCCTCTGCCATCCACCGGGCAAGGGGACCCCGGCCGAGCCAATAGGCCTCACCAGGACACAGACACTGGAGCAGATAGCTGACCTTTGACGGTGTTTACTGGGCACTGACTTAGCACCAAGTGCTGTGCTGGGTGCTGTGTGCTGAGTGCTGGGGGGGCGGGCAGGGAGCCAAGGCCAACCCACAACTGCAACCACCCACATTCCCCGTGCCCCCAGTTCACCCTGTAGGTCTGCCTCAGGGAACCTTGTCCCCCTCGTCCGCCCCACCTGCACTGGATGCGGGCGGGGCGGGGGGAGGGGCAGGACCAGCCCCTTCCCAACCTCCCCGGCTGGATCTCCCCATACCCACGTCTCTCCTGAGCTCAGAATGAAACTGCTCACCCCTGCCCTGCTTAAATCCTTCCCTCCTGGGCTCCGCTCGCCTGGGGCTGCCCCCCCCAGCACTGTGACCTCACTCCACACTAATGGGCCACTGCCCACTCCCCATTCCCCCTGCCCGCCCCATAGCCATCGATCCCCTGGCCTCTCTCCCTAGAACATTCTTTAGGGCCCAGGTCCCCCCATCCACCTTCGTTCCCACAGACGGGTTGGCGGCTCCTACTGTGTAAGGGAAGGAAGAGAGCTTCCCAGCTACACCTGCTTACACGGCCAGTCCTGCCACCTGGCCCAGGGCCTGCCGGAGCCACTGCTGTTGTGAAGAGCAAGTTCAGAGTGGAGGTGAGGGCTGGAGAGAAGGGGAGGTGGGGAGGGGACAGGCCCTGAGGCACCCAGACCATCACCCACACGGACAAGCCAAGGCAGAAAAGGGCAGTGGTGCCCCCACGGTTGCCTGAAGGCCACGGCACCTCTGTGCGTGCTGGCCCAGGGAGGTCATGAGTGGCCGCGGGGACCACCTTCCCTCTGCTCTAGCCGGCCTCAGATCCCCTTGGGTCAGCAGCCAGGAGCAGACATTTGAGGATTTCCCCCCAGGGCAAGCTGTCCCTCTGGCTCCACACCTGAAGACGTGGAGGTGGGGGGTGGCGAAGCAAGGGGGGGACAGAGAGAGAGCCCTCGCCCAGGGCCCCCCGATGCCTGGGCACTGGACGGCTCTAACCCACTGGATTCGCTGGATTCCTCCCACGAGAAGTTACAGCCAGTGAGCGAGACGGAACCAGCAGCTGGGCCCTAAGAGCCGGGCAGACCTGGGATCGAATAAGAGCCAGCCCTTGAGCGTGGCCTAGGGCGTTACTCGGCGCTCTGACCCTCACACTCCCCACCCCACCGCCTCCCGAGTGAGTGGCCACCCGGAGCCAGCGTGCACCCGTCAGCCCCGTGACAGAAGGGCCTCTCCACGAGGACCTGAGTCTTCTAGAAGGAGAATGCAGAGCCCTGGGCCCAGTCAGGGGTCTGCGGGCAGGCAGTTCATTCTGAAGGACCTTTTCCTCCGGTCGCCTAAGTCTCAGCTCTGGCCCCCTCGGCATGGTGGCCTCCGGACCCTGGCAGCACCAGCACCTGCTTCAACGCAGGGGGGCGGGGGGTGGGGCCGGATACCACCCACCCTTCCCTCAGGGGCCCTGCGTTCACAGCTCCCACTGGGCAGCCACCCCAGCACAGGGAATATCTCCGGAGGGGGATCCGAAACCGGGGTGGCCTTGGGGGGCGGGGTTCCGAAGAGCCCCCAGAGGCCCACGGGTGCTTTCGGGAGGGGCCGCCAGGAGGAGCTGACACCTGGGGAGCTGCCGGCCAGTGAGGGTGACGTTGTCCCCCTCCTGCTCCGGGTCTGCGGGCTGCACCATTCTAGCGCTTTCCACTCACATCCTCAGACAGAGCATTCTGTGATCTTTCCGGGGCCTCCGCACCCTCGTGTGGGCCAACCCCATGGCTGCCTTGCACCAAGGGCCCGTGAGTCCCGGCTCCCCTATAGGCGGGGCCCTTGCCCAACATCCCTGGTCCTCGCTCCTACATCTGCTTGTATGCCTCCAGCGCTGGGGAGCTCACCGCTCCCCTGCCAACCACAGGCTGGCCCAAGGCCTGGGGCTCCCCGCTCGGAGGACAAGGACACCCCACACTGAGGGCAGGACGGGCAGGGGGCCCAGGCGGCCTGAACAGCTCTGGGATGGAGACAGGGAAGATGGAGAGAGGGAGGAGGGAGCGCACCTGTGCCCACCCCCACCCGCTGGCCAGCCCGAGGGGGCCCCAGCCCCGCGCCAGGGGAGGAGGACAAACGGCCGTTTTGTCCTTGGCCAGCGGGCGGCCCGCACCACACAATGACCCTTTCATCGGGCTGAGGGAGCCCTGGGCCGGGGTTTCATCTGACAAGAGAGGGCTCCCGGCCTCTTGTCCCTGGCTGGGGGGGCAGGGGGCGGGGTGCTGAGCCCTATCTGAGCCGGACCCAGGGCCGGGAAA
>PJEM01021703.1:0-10687 GCA_004023845.1 Helogale parvula | reverse complement strand
TCCCACTCCAACCCATGGATGGGTGCTCCCCCAGGGATTGCAGTCTCTGTGCTGGATGTGCTTGGTACCTGGATTGGAGTGGGTGAGGGGTTAGCTCCTGCTGAGCAGCCTCCTGAATGCACCATGGTGCTGCCATTCCCCAGCAGGGACGGTGGCTGCCACAGCCTACTCGGAAATGCCATGCGGTGGGTATGCCTCTTACCCCGCTGCACCCATACCCTGCCCCCCACTAGGAGGTGAAGGTGATGAGAGATCATGTGCTTCCCCCTAATGTGACTCAACTGCCACCCCAGCTACAGGATGTCAGGGTCAAGGAGGCAGAGGTGGACAGGAGGACACCAGCAGAGCCAGAATACCGGGAGGCAGAGTGTCGGTCGTCGAGAATCCATCCTGGGAAGGTAGCAAGAGGTAGGACAGCTCTTGAGCCAAGGTCCCCTGTCTCCACAGCATGCCACATTCTCTTAATGGTCTTCACCTACAAAACACAAATTCAAAGGTAAAACCACTGGGAATATCAAGTCAGTGACCACAGATCATTAACTTCAGGTGCAGGGCCCTCCTGGGTTCAGGGTCCTGTGTCGCTGAGTTTTACATCCATGAGGTCTGTCTATAGAACTGACTCAAGGTCCTTTATGACAAACAAGAATTCTGGATCCTGCATTGAATTCAATTGTCATGTCTCTTTAATCTTCCTTAATTTGGAAAATCTCCTTGATAGTTTTTGGTCTTTCATGATGGACACTTTGGAACATCACAGGCCAGTTATTTTATAGAATAACAGACCAGCAGAGCTTCTCTGATATTTCCTCATGGTTAGATGCTTGCTATCTAATCATAGATAGAAATAGATTCATTTTTGGCAGTAATACTGCCCAAGAGATATAGTGTTTGTGGTGCATCATATCAGGTGACACACAATGTTGATTTGTTTCGTTAAGAGTGATGATGTGAACTTTACTTGAGTAAGGTGGTATCTGCCAGGATTCTCCCCTATAACGTAATGAATAAGTATCCGTGGGAAGATGCTTTGAAGCTCTGCAAATATCCTTCTACACTAGTTCTGACATCCACCAATGATCCTTGCCAGAATCAATGATTATAGAATGATTGCTAAACAATGGTTTTCTAATTCTATCCTTTACTGAATTTCTTTTGGCTTCCCATCTCTCCAGTGTGAGGGTTGGGTGTTGTGTTCTATCTACTGTGTATCTATCTGAGCCCAGGGGGAATGGCTACGGGTGGGGAGGACACTTTGTTGGAGTTTTTGGGGATCTCTTCTCTGAGTTTTTGGTTCAGTGTTCTCTGTCAGGGTTCACTCTGTGTGGTTAGTATAAGAGTTGCCATGGGAAGGCAACTGAGTGGCCACTTTGATGTGGAGAGCTGCGAACACTGACAACCCACACTTGCAAACCTGGGATGACCCAAGCCATTTGAAAAGCACCAGCAGCCATTTTACTGCAGGTAAGATAACAGATCCAGGCGCCACCAGGACTGATGACCCCCACTCTCAATTTGGACTGTC
Organism: Helogale parvula; assembly: GCA_004023845.1. Taxonomy (NCBI): domain Eukaryota; kingdom Metazoa; phylum Chordata; class Mammalia; order Carnivora; family Herpestidae; genus Helogale; species Helogale parvula. The sequence continues at coordinate 9,165 of PJEM01021703.1, read as the reverse complement.
TCAAACTGTAATACCTCACCATGGAATTCCAGCATCCCCCTCCCCACCGAAGCAAACAGCCAATTGAATCCTGCCACCTTCCAAAGATGACCCTATGTGGCTATCGGCCCACCTGGGCTCAAACCCAGAACTCCTGCACCCACAAAAGACCTTGCTCTCCCATATCAGGCGCGACTTCCCTGACTCCCTGCTCCAGAGTCACGGAACCTCGCCCGGGAATTGCAGACTCCAATAAAGGCCTTCTTGGCTCCATAAGGTGGTCTCTTTGTCCTTCCATCTCTGCCTCCATCTATTAAACCTTACAGTTAGTGGAGTATCCCAGTCCCAAGAGGGGTTACCCACCCACTGGGACAGAGGTTGGGATTCTGCTTGCTCTGCACCATTCCATCCTGCTCAAGATCTCTCCACAGCAGCCATGTGCTCACCTGTGCGTCGAGAGAGAAACGTGCAGGTGCCTCTGTATGTTGGGTCCTTAATAAATAGGGAGGAGGAAATTTATGAAGGGCTCCCTTTAAACCCCCTTCCTCCCACCTAATGTCTCAATCTTAAATGTATTTAATGCTTTGTCTCTAGTTTTAGCTTGTTACATGGGACTATCCCCTCCCAGCTCCTGCACTGTGCGTCCTGCTCTGCCTTTCTCCCAGATCAGCAGGGTAAGCAGTTAACCCCGGTGGTTTCCACCATTTCTATGAGGGGCTTTAATCCTTGAGAGTTCTTTTTAAATTACTTTTTTATTTTTTAAGCAGGCTCCATGCTCAGCATGGAGCTCAACGCGGGGCTTGAACTCACAACACAGAGATCAAGACCTGAGCTGAGATCAAGAGTTGGACACTTAACTGATTGAGCCACCCAGGTGCCTCCTCTTGAGGGTCCTTTAAAAACTTTTTCCTGGGCTGCCTACTTTCAGCTCCCACTTTTATTGTCACCAGTTTGGGAGCTGTTGTAAGAATTCCAAGGTGAGAGTGGTCTCATCTTTTTCAGCCTTGTTTCTTCACATTCTGTATCACAATTCACCAGATACTTATACTTACTTCCGAGGGCACAGTGTTTCCTCCCCTGTCAGTCTGGGTCCTCCCAGAAGCCACTGCCAAGAGAGGATTAGATGTGCAAGCAATTTACTGGGGAAGCGGTACCAAGGATAAATAAGGGTGGGAGAAGCCAGGGAGAGCCTTCAGAGATGACGGGGGTCTCACACTAGTGAAAATGAGGTGGGAGGGCAGGGGGTTTGGGCAGAAAGTCTCAGATTGCAGGGCAGTTTTAAGAAGACTTTTCTGGCCAGTGAGGAATCTCAGTTGCTTATGAAGGGGTCCTCTATCCCACAGGGATAGACCTGCTCTAGGACCCCCATGGATCTCAGTTTTTGGCTGGGATCAGCCTGAGCGAGCAAACAAGATGGAGGATCCAGAGCGGTGGCAGGTAGACTGTCAGCCAGTTGTGCTTCCCACAGCCAGTTCTCCTGGAGGAGACTGGAGCTCCCTTCTCCCCCCTTGCTTCCTGCCTTCTCCCTTCCTTTTTTTTTTCCTTCCATCCTCCCCTCCATAATTCAGAGATGGTGAGAATCATAGCGTTTGCTCATAGCTTAAACCTTAACTCCGAAAAATAAATTCCAGGTCTTTCCTTTCCTCGATGGTATAATTTCTATGAAACGAACCCAAAAGTACTTGCTGAGTACTTACGCTGTGCTTGGGTCAATGTAAGGAAGAAATGTGTAAGGCAAAGTCCCTGCTTTCAACCTACAAAATGTGAACAGGAAAAGGTAAAGACAGGCAGGCCTTGAATATCCCTGTGGAGTCCATATGGAGAAGTCCAAGGGCTTTTAAGGGATGGAGAGGTGAGGAAGGACTGGGCTGGCCATGGCGGAGCTGTGCTTGAACAATAGCAAACTCATTAAGAACATGGGTCTTGGAGTCAGACTTTGATTCAAACGTCAGCTTCATTCCTTGCCAGTTTGCTATTTGGGGCAAGTAATTTATCTTCCTGACCTTCCACACTCTCATTTGTAAGATACAGATATTAATAGGATCTTCCTCTCCAGGCTGTTGGGAATATTAAATGAGATAATGTATGCAGAGCAGTAAGCTTGGTTCCTGGCATACTACAAGTGTTTCATAAGTGGTAGTTATTAAAAATTTAATGAAAGTTATTATGTATTGCACGCTTTTAAAATACATGTCCTCTTTCACCCAGAAAGAGGGCTTCCACATCTTAGAATCTCTCCTAATCGAACAATCAAAAACCTCTGCCATGACTTATTATCCTTGCAACATTACTTACTATGTTGAGAAACCATAAATAATCTTAACATTTAATGATAGCACCTTGCTTTAAAAATATGACTTATCCACTATGCCTTTTAACAATTATGTTGCAGAATATTTAATGATATAAGAATATTCACCCAATATTGTTAAGTGATACAAGCAGGTTATCAATCTGCATTAATAGATGCTCCTAAATTGTTCTCTGTCATTCTTCTTAGAAAGTTTTTTATGTTTTATTTTTATTTTTATTTTTGAGAGAGAGAGAAACAGACAGACAGATCATGAGTGGGGGAGGTGCAGTGAGCGAGAGAGAGACACAGAATCTGAAACTGGCTCCAAGCTCTGAGCTGTCAGCACAGAGCCCCATGTGGGGCTCAAACCAATTATCTGCCTTGATCATGACCTAAGCTGAAGTCAGACTCTCAACCAGCTGTGCCACCAGGTACCCCACTTCCCAGAAAGTTTTTTTTAAGGCCTTGAGAAACTTGCTACTGCCCCAAGGAGCATTTGGAAGATTTTCCTTGCGGGGGACCAGCCCACGCACCCCAGTCGAAAGGTCCCGAGTAGGGGGTTGGTGTCGGCGCAATATCTATAAGAAAGAAGACAGACAACAACAAACAAGACAGACAAAGGGCATGGTGGAAAAGCCACGTTTTACTTAGATGGCCAGGGTCTTATATACCATAGGTGATTACATCATTTCTTACATAGTTCAAGGTTTTTGAAGTGAAGACATGCTCTGGAAAGGATCATGTTTAACAGGACAGGTGTAAATATCAGGAATTATCAAGTCATTGCAGGAGAGGGATTCCCTAATAATAGTCTGGCTCCAAGCAGAAGATGAGCCTGCAGATTTCTAGGAGGATATTTACATTTCTTAAGACCCCTCATCAGTTATGCATGGGCAAGATGCTCATCCTTTAATAGGAAAATCTTTTGGCAGAGGTCTTGGTTTACTCCCAACAGCAGACAAAGAGCTAGAAAGCAAAGTAAGGGGAGGGCTGGCGCCACTGACCAAACCAAGTTGATTCAAAGCCTAAAAGTATATGTCTCTTTACAAAGCAATGAGAAAATCATAGACAGGATGAATAGAAGCCACATGTGCAGCCCAGGAGACCAAATATTGTTTGAGGGTTATTTTTGCCTACTGGGCCCCAACATTTCCTCTATCATATGTGAGTTGAGAAAAAAAAAATCTTTTTGTTTATTTACTTATTTAAGTAATTTCTACACCCAGCATGGGGCTCAAACTCATGAACCTGAGATTAAGGGTTGCACGCTCCCTTGACTGAGCCAGCCAAGTGCCCCTGAATTGCAAAATTTAATGAGACCCTCAATACCAGGTCAAGAGGGCTATTCCCAGGGCCCACATAGCTTGTTTGGCACCCAATGGTCTAGTTTCTTCTTTCTGGTAGTTTTTGTTTATCTTTCCATCTAAACAACTTTTATAACATGACAGCTATCAGAAGCCACTTGGCCACTTGGGTATTTGTACTCACCGGGACCAGGCATTATGAGCCTTGAGCTTTCTTCACCTGTGAACAAATATCAGTGAAGAAGGATAGGGAAGGAAAAAGACCCAAGAATTGAAATTTCCAACAGTCACTGCTGTGTGATTCAGGCCAAGGTTCTCCCTGGGGCAGACAGACTTCTAATGTGGCCCCAAACGATTCCCACCTCTTGTTCTTAATGTCCCTGTAAACTTCTCTCCTGGCGTGTGGGCTGGACCTAGTGACTTGCTTCTAAAGAGTAGTGAAGTCATGGAAAGCAATGGGGTGGAGGAAGAGAGTGGGATGTGTCTACTGTCTTGGCAGCAAAACTTGTTATTTTGAACCCCTCTGAATAAAAGTTGTGGCTGGAAATTAGACCCACAGGGGATGCTCTGAGATCCATGAAAAAGTGTAGCATAGCAGTTAAGATCACACACTTTGGAAATGGACCAGCCTGGGTTCAATGTCCAGCTCTGAGACCTTCCAGCTGTTGGGCTTGGAAACACTACTGTGGAAACAGTAATGGAAGTAAATTCATTTTTTCTGTGTTTGCTCACCTATCACTGCTTTTTAACATGGAGTGTGCCTACCAATTACCTAGAAATCTTGTTACAATGCAGATTATGATTCAGTAGTTCTGGAGGGAGGCCTGAAATTCTGTGTTTCTAACAAGTTCTCAGATGACCCAGAGACTGTTGGTCCCTGAACCACACTTGGGTACCATCTAATTTTTAGAGTCATTTGTTGCTTATGAAAAGCTTAGCACAGTTCCTAACTCAGTGGATGGTAGTTGTTTTATCTTGGGCAGTAGCAAGCAGCTGACTTGGATCGGAGGGGAAGACCCTGAAGCCAGACGGGCAACAAAGGGGTGTGCCAACCGAATGCTCCATCTTCATTTCAGCCCTCCATTTCTGAGTGCAGAGGACATCAAGGGAAATCAAGGTGCAGGCATGGCAAGGTAGAAGGAAGGGCATTTTTCTTGGATCAGTGGTACCTCTGTTTCATTCCCACCCTGTGGTTTTAGAGAAGTCCCTACTGTTTTCTCCTCTGAGATTCGAGCTAACTGAACTAGGCGATCCCCACATTTTCTCCTTTCCCTCCAAACTGTAATAATTGGTGTTGCTTAAGGCAAACCAAGGACTCCAGAAGCAAGAGTCCTTTCCCCACGTAGCCTGTGACAGGAAGATGTGGTGTAGCCTTAGTAAACAAGGGCTTTCATAGAAATTCACTAAACTTTAAACTAAAAATGGTCCTAGGGCACCTGGCTGAGTCAGTCAGGAGAGTATGCAACTCTTGATCGTGGGGTCTTGAGGTCAAGACCCACATTGGATGCAGAGATTACTTAAATAAAGACTTTTAAAAAATGATCCTAAAATCTTCAACTCCTACCCCCAATTCCCTTTCCCTCACTGGGTTCTGTTGTTCCTTTGTCTTGTTTTAATGGGCTCCAGGAGTCTTTTTTTATTTTCCATTGTAGGCTCTCCTGATATCATGTCCCACGTTTTCAGATTTACCCCTCTCTCCTTTAAAACCTCTGTCCTCCAGTAGTCTATGAATAATTCAAACAAAGTATGGTGGGCTGTTAACTCTTAATTTTCCCAGTGTATTTGTATGTATGTAGGTATGTATTTTTAAAAGAAGATCTTGAGATTTTAAACAGGTTTAATATTGGTAGAATTTCAAGCACAAAGATGAATGATTTCAAGAACACAGCAGGGAGCATCAATATGGGTGGAAGGGATGTATCCCTTGCTCAAAAAATACCTCGTATTGCCCTATAGCAATCTCGACTGAGGGTCGTGGTCTTACTAGGAAACCAGGTGTCCTTGCAGACTTTCTAACATGATTCTTTCCTTGAAGAGTTGTTGCCATTGGCATTACAGCCTCCATAGAAAAACTTCACACATTTGAAAGTTTTCAAGTTGTAAAATCATTGTGGCATTGAGGCCTGACAAAACCCATTTCCATTTTTCTAAAACATAATTGTCAAATTGGTTTCCATACAAAATCCAGTGCTCATCCCACCAAGTGCCCTCGTCAATGCCCATCACCCGCTTTCCCCTCTCCCAACCCGCCCATCAACCCTCAGTTTGTTCTCAGTATTTAAGAGTCTCTTATGGTTTGCCTTCCTCCCTCTCTGTAATTTCCCCCCTTCCCCTCCCCCATGGTCTTCTGTTAAGTTTCTCAAGGTCCACATATGAGTGAAAACATATGGTATCCATCTTTCTCTGACTGGCTTATTTCACTTAGCATAATACCCTTCAGTTCCATCCATATTGCAAAGCCCATTTCCAAAGGGAGGTTGCATACATCTGAGGAGCCAAGACTGACAAGGCCTAAAGAAAGAAAGGGGTTGAGAGAGACCAAAGCCATCATCTTCCCCTTCATAGAACCACATGCCAGGGGTTGAGATGGCCCTGGGCACAATTGTGAGACTGTCGACTGTAGTTGAGCTCTGTACCCCTTCGCCTCCAGCTTACCTGCCCCCTGGGCCATGGCCTTTTCCATCTACACAGAAGTTGAGGTTTTCATTTCTGAGAGTAGCCTGATGTGGTGGAAATCCAAGACTTGAGAATCCAACTCAAGTGAATTCAAATATTAGCCCTGATACTTACTTCTGTGTGATCCTGCATCAACTCAACCTCTCCAAATCTCTATTTCTGCATTTGTAAAATGAGGGAGTTGAACTCTATCATCTCTGAGTACCCTTACAGATCTGAGTTTCTTGGTCTGATGGGGAAGATCACCCAGGCACCCATGTCCTGTCTTATAGTCCTTCCAGAATGATATTCCACTGAGAAAGGAGGACTGACTGGGGATCTGAGAGTTGGCTTCTGACTCAAGTCCTAGCTGTGTGATCTTGGGTAAATCACTTACTTCTTTGACATTCGGTTTCCTTCACTGTGAAATGGGGATAATGTCCACATTTTGGGTTTACTGAGGGGTTAGAGATAGAAAAGCATAGAAAACACATAGAATATAGAAAGCACATAGAAAAGCACCAGTCTCTCCCTTCCTTAACCAAGAAGACTCTTGGGAGCAAAGATCTCATGAAACTAATTTCTGACGTTACGCACCTAACTCAGGTCTGGCTTTTAGCTCTCAGTTTATTTGTTAACAGAAAAAAACCCCATGAGATCCTCTGAAGCAGGGTTACAAGTCTCTTTGTATTCTCTTCTTATGTCTCTTTTATGGGAATGGTTTTATCCTCACAATTACCCTTAGAGGTGGATATTAGGAGTTCCAACTTTACATGAAGAAACAAAGGTCAGAGAGATTAAGTGCTTTTCATAAAATCATGCCTGAAATTTCTGGGCCAAGAATCAAGCCCAGGATTGGCAGGCTGTGAAGAATTTCAAGTTCTCAATCCATATTTGTTGTTGGAGAATGAATGGATGGATGGTGATCACTCCTATGGCAGACTTTCAAGCTAGACAAAGGAAGGGTTCGGCCTCTGACTTATCCTACTACCTGTATGGCAAACTCTGAGGGTGAAGGACAATAAGAAAGAAATAGGATAATTTGTCCAGTCGAGAATGAGGCATGCTAGGTGTTCCTCAATATCCTAATTAGAGCAGCCTCATCCCCTGGACCTTTACAGGCGGACTCTGCAGGGAGTAGAGGCCCATTTGCTTTTTAATTTCCCCAGTCCTGCCTCTCTTCTCCTCCATTTCATTAAACCAAAGGAAAATCACTTGGCCTGTTTCCTTTCTTATGGAATGATGATAGCAGTGCCTTTTCTGCTGTGTGCATACGTGTGAATAACTATGTGCGTGTGTGTGTGTCTCATGTGAAAGAACCTTGCTAAATGCTTTGCAAAAATCAATTTTTTCACTTCTGCTCCCCCCAACTAATAATTTTCCTCTCTCTCTATTTATCGTGTTTTCTATTCTAGTCTTTATTGTTTTTGTCATTCTATTTGTGTGTGTGTGTGTGTGTGTGTGTGTGTGTGTGTGTGTATTTGGGGTTTACTCTGTTGTTCTTCTCTAACATCTTGAGTTCTGTGCATGGTTAATTGACTTACAACTTTTCTTCTTTTCTAATATAAACACTTAAGTGACAAATTTCCCTCTAAGAACCTCTTTAGCTGCATTCCACAAGCTTTTATGTGGCATCTATATAACTGATTAGGTCTAAGACAAAAATCTATAAAAGCTACATTATATTGAGATCTTTACATTTTTCAGACCTGTTGATTAGTAAAGTAGGTAAAATCATTTGCCTTAGTTTATAGAAGAGACTGAAGCTCAGAGAGATTAAATAATGTTTCTAAAACATGGAGTTTGGAAGTAGTGAAGCCATGATCTAGACCCAGGTGTCTGACTGTAAGTATGCCTGTTTTGTTGACTACCACCTCCTTCCTTCCTTCCTACCTTCCTTCCCTCCTTCCTTCATTTAAATTTACATCCAAGTTAGGTAGCATATAGTGCAGTAATGATTTCAGGAGTAGAATCCAGTAATTCATCCCCTACATATAACACCCCATGCTTATCCCAAGAAGTGTCCTCCTTAATGCCCCTTTCTCATTTAGCCCATCCCCCACCTAAAACCCCTCCAGCCACCCTCAATTTGTTCTTTGTATTTAAGAGTCTCTCACTCATTGTCCCCCTCCCTGTTTTTATATTATTTTTGTTCCCTTCCTTTATGTTGATCTGTTTTGTATCTTAAATTCCATAAATTAGTGAAGTCACATTAGCTTTGTCTTTCTCTGACTGATTGATATTGCTTTGCATAGTACACTCTAGTTTCCATCCATGTTGTTGCAAATGGCAAAGTATGGGAAAAGCCCAAATTTCAGCAGAGATTTAAACTGGAGTGTGCATCAGAATCATCTGGAAAGCTCATTAAAACACAAACTGTGAGAAACATTCCCAGAGTTTCTGATTCAGTAAGACTGGCAGTTGGCATCTGGAAAAGAAGACAAACTTTGAAAACCACTGGTCTGTCAGGTTATTGGAGGTTTAGCATCCCAGTTACATGGAAGAATCTGTGCTCTATAGCTACATACATGTGCATATGTGCAGAAAGCTACATGTGCAAGTGATAAGAAGATCACTGGAAGATAAGATTTTGACTTTGAATTTTTAATGTTCTCCCTTACAGTTTTCTATGTTTGAATTTTCTATAAAATGTAGGTATTACTTTTATAATTATTTATCATAATATGATTGTTTAAAGGGAATATTACAGGCTGCTTAAAAATCTTGGAAACTACTGCTAACTGTCCCCATTTCCAGTAATCTTTTTTTTTCCATAATATTTTATTGTCAACTTGTTTTCCATACAACACCCAGTACTCTACCCCACAAGTGCCCTCCACCATCACCACCACCTCTTTTTCCTCCTCCCCCATCCCCTTCAACCCCCAGTTCATTTTCAGCATTCAATAGTCTCTCAAGTTTTACATCCCTCTC
>PJEM01021702.1:0-10692 GCA_004023845.1 Helogale parvula | reverse complement strand
GAGAATAGGTGAATTAGAAGACACAATTATAGAAAAAGAGGAAGCTGAGAAAAAGAGACAGAAATTGATCCAGGAGCACAAAAGGAGAATTTGAGACCTGAGTGATACAATCAAACGGAACAGTATACATATAGGAATTCCTGAAGAAGATGAGAGAAAGGCGCCAAAGGGGTACTTGAACAAATTATAACAGAGAACTTCCCCAATCTGGGGAAGGAGATAGACATTGAAATCCAAGAGGCACAGAGAACTCCCCTCAGACATAACTTGAATTGACCTTTGGTGCAATATATCATTGTGAAACTGGCAAAATATACGGATAAAGAGAGAATTCTGAAAGCATCTAGGGATAAAATGGCCCTAACATACAAAGGGAAACTTATCAGAGTAGTTACAGACCTATCTACTGAAACTTGGTAGGCCAGAAAGGAATGGCAGGAAATCTTCAATGTGATGAACAGAAAAAATATGCAGCCAAGAATCCTTTATCCAGCGAGCTTGTCATTCAAAATAGTAGAGATAAAGTTGTTCCCAAGTAAACAAAAAGTGAGAGACTTCATCACCACCAAACCAGCCCTACAAGAAATCCTAAGAGGGACTCTATGAGGGAACTGTTGGAAGGAATACAAGGTACCAGAGACCTCACTACAAACATCAACGCTACAGAGAACACAATGACTCTAAACCCACATTTCTCAATAATAACACTGAATGTGAATAGACTGAATGCTCCAGTCAAACGACACAGGGCAGCAGGATGGATCAAAACCAAAACCCATCTAGTTGTTGTCTACCAGAGACTCATTTTAGACCCGAAGACACCTTCAGATTGAAAGGAAGGGGATGGCGAAATATCTACCATGCGGCTGGAAGTCAAAAGAAAGCTGGAAGAGCCATACTTATATCAGACAAACTGGACTTTAAAGTAAAGGCAGTAACAAGAGATGGAGGACATTGAACTATAAATTTTTAAAAAATAATAAAAATATGAAATAAATGAAAATAAAATGAAATAAAATGCCTATGTGATGAGATCTACAATGAGGTGAATGATGTGCATTGTGATATAACATTAGGTTAAGACTGACCTTGTAACTATATATCAAAAGGAGGACCATCTGCTTCCCAACCATAGTTCATAGCTAGTAATGGAAATCATGGAAAGGGAAACTGTAGATGGGAGGCGGGGACTACTGCACTATCAGAGTGAGTAGGGATAGGGTATCAACTCTAAAAACGATAGGGTTACTAAAAGTGGGAACATCTCTTAAACAACAGTAACAATGGATTTAGTGACTGTCAGGTTATCATGTAAACTCTAGAAATGAAAGGTATGTTTATAGATCTTCCTTGACTTACAGTGGGCTTCTATCTTGATCAACCCACCTAAGTGGAAAATATTATTTAAGTTGCAAATGCATTGAATACATGTAGCCTGCCAACATCATACCTTAGCCTAGCCTACCTTAAATGAGCTCAGGACATTTTAATTAGCCTACAGTTGGGTAAAATTATCTAACACAAAGCTTATTTTATAAAAGTATTGACTGTCTCAAGGAATTTATTGAATACTGTACTGAAAGTGAAAAACAGAATGGCTGCAAGGGAACAAAATGGTTGTAGAATATCAGTTGTTTACCCTTGCGATGGTGTAAGTTGACTGGGAGCTGCGGCTGCCGCCACTACCCAGCATCAGGACAGTGTTCCCTAAGGCATATCGCTAGCCCAGGAAAAGATCAAAATTCAAGATTCAAATATAGTTTCTATCAAATGTGTACCATTTTCACACCATTGTAAAGTCAAAAATCATAAGTCAAACCATCACAAATCAGGGACTGTCTATGTATACTTACATGAGCATGAAAAATTTCTGAGACTGAAAATAGGTAGCATTGAGAAAAACAGATCAATGAAACAAGAGTTGGTTTTTTGAAAGAATAAACAAAATTGATAAACCTCTAGCCAGGCTCCTCAGAACGAAAAGAGAGAACACCCAAATAGACAAAATCATGAATGAAAATGGGTCTATTACAACCAATTCTTCCGAAATACAAAAAGTTATCAGGGAATCTATGAAAAATTATATGCCAAAAAACTGGACATCCTAGAAGAAATGGACAAATTCCTAAACATACATCCACTTCCAAAATTCAAATTTAAAGAGAGAAAACCTGACCAGACCCATAACCAGTGAAGAAATCGAATCAGTTATCAAAAATCTCTGAGTGAATAAGAGCCCTGAGCCAGATGGCTTCCCAGGGGAATTCTACCAGACATAAAGCAGAGTTAATACCCATTCATCTCAAGTTATTCCAAAAAATAGAAATGGAAGGAACATTTCCAGACTCATTCTCTGAAGCCAGCATCACTTTGATTCCCAAACCGAACAGAGACCCTGCAAAAAAAGAGAAATACAGGACAATATCCTTAATGAATACAGATGCAAAAATACTCAAAAAGATACTAGCAAATAAAATTCAACAGTATATAAAAATAATTGTCCACCATGACCAAGTGAGATTCATTCGTAGTTTACAGGGCTGGTTCAATATTCGCAAGTCCATAAGTGTGATAAATCACATTAAAAAAAGAAAAGGTAATACCCATATGATCCTATTGATAGATGCAGAAAAAGCCTTTGATAAAATACAGCATACTTTCTTAATAAAACCCCTCAAGAAAGTCGGGATAAAAGGAACTTACATAAACATCATATAAGCCATTTATGAAAAACCCAGGGCCAATATCATTCTCAATGTGGAAAAACTGAGAGCTTTCCCCTTGAAATCAGGAACATGACAGGGATGTCCACTCTCACCACTGTTATTTAACAAAGTGCTGGATGTCCTAGCCTCAGCAATCAGACAGCAAAAGGAAATTGAAGGCATCAGAATTGGCAAAGATGAAGTCAAATTTTCACTTTTCACAGATGACATGAGACTCTACATGGAAAACCCAACCGACAACACCAGAAGCCTACTAGAACTGATCCATGAATTAAGCAAAGTCTCAGGATACAAAATCAACGTACAGAAATGGGTTGCATTTTTATACACCAATAATAAAGCAACAGGAAGAGAAATCAAGAAACTGATCCCATTCACAATTGCACAAAAAAAACATAAAATACCTAGGGGTAAACCTAACCAAAGATGTTAAAGACCTGTAAGATGAAAACTATAGAAAACTTATGAAAGAAATTGAAGAAGACACAAAGAAATGGAAAAATATTCCATGCTCATGGATTGGAAGAATAAACATTGTTAAAATGTCATTACTACCCAAAGCAGCCCCAATAAAATTCAATGCAGCCCCAATAAAAATTGCACCAGCATTCTTCTCAAAGCTAGAACAAACTATCCTCAAATCATATGGAACCACAAAAGACCCCGCATAGCCAAAGTAATATTGAAGAAAAAAACCAAAATGGGAGGCATCACAATCCCAGACTTGAGCCTCTACTACAAAGCTGTCATCATCAAGACAGTATGGTATTGGCACAAAAACAGAGACATAGACCATGGGAATAGAGTAGAAAACCCAGAACTAGACTCATAAATGTATGGCCAATAAATCTTTGACAAAGCAGGAAAGAGTATCCAATGTAAAAACGATCTCCTCTTTAACAGATGGTGTTGGTAGAACTGGACAGCAACATGCAGAAGAATGAAACTAGACCACTTTCTTATGCCATACACAAAAATAAACTTTAAATGGATGAAGGACCTGAATGTGAGACAGGAAACCATCAAAACCCTAGAGGAGAAAGTAGGAAGCAACCTCTTTGACCTCAACCACAGCAATTTTTTAATCGACACATCCCCAAAGGCTAGGGGATCAAAAGCAAAACTGAACTATTGGGACCTCATCAAGATAAAAAGCTTCCCCACTGCAAAGGGAACAATTAAGAAAACTAATAGGCAACCAATGGAATGGGAAAAGATAGTTGCAAATGACATATCAGATAAAGGGCTAGTGTCCAAAATCTAGAAGGAACTCACCAAACTCTTCACCCAAAAACAAATAACCCAGTGAAGAAATGGGCAGAAGACATCAATAGACACTTTTCCAAAGAGGACTTCCAGATGGCAAATAGTCACATGAAATGATTCTCAGTGCTATTCATCATCAGGGAAATACACATCAAAACCACATTGAGATACCACCTTACACCAGTCAGAGTGGTTTAAAAAGAAATCAGGAGATTGGGGAGGATGTGGAGAAACGGGCACCTTCCTATGCTGTTAGGAATGTAAACTGATGCAGCTGTTCTGGAAAACAGTGTGGAGGTTCCTCAAAAAATTAACAATAGATCCCCGCTATGATCCAGCTATAGCACTGCTAGGGATATACCCAAGCGATACAGAAGTGCTGATGCATAGGTGCACATGTACCCCAGTGTTCATAGCAGTACTTTCAACAATAGCCAAATCATGGAAAGAGTCTAAATGTCCATCAGTTGATGAATGTATCAAGAAGATGTGGTATATATATACAATGGAGTACTACATGGCGATGAGAAAGAATGAAATCTGGCCATTTGTAGCAACGTGGACAGAACTCCAGGGTGTCATGCTACGCGAAATAAGTCAGGCAGAGAAGGGCAGATACCTTATGTTTTCACTCCCAAGTGTGACAGGAGAACCTTAGCAGAACACTATGGGGGAGTGGACGGGGGAAAATAATCAGGGAGAGGGAGGGAGACAAATCATGAGAAACTTTTGAATACTGAGAATAAACTGAGGGCTGATGAGGGAGAGGGCGAAGAGAAGGGGGTGATGGGCATGGAGGAGGGCTCTTGTGGGGATGAGCACTGGGTGTTACATGGAAACCAACTTGACAATAAACTATAAATTTTTTTTTCTGTTTTTTATTTATTTTTGAGAGACAGAGAGAGACAGCACGAGCAGGGGAAGGTCAGAGAGAGAGGGAGACACAGAATCTAAAACAGGCTCTAGGCTCTGAGCTAGCTGTCAGCACAGAGCCTGACTCGGTTCTCGAACCCACAAACTGTGAGATCATGACCTGAGCCGAAGTCGGATGTTTAACCAACTGAGCCACCCAGACACCCCGACTAAACAATAAAAGAAAAAAAAAAGAAATATTTTCTTATCATAGTTCTTCAGTAATTTTATAGACATTTTATTGATTTCTCACAATTAGATCTACAAATTATCTCAAGGATTATTGCACATATATTTATGAATGAAGTTAGTGTTCCTCTCTAGCTTCAGGAAAAAAGATATGGAACATTTTTAATTAACTATTGCTCTGTTTGTAAATAGACAGTTTAAAAATCTCACTGGCTTAAAACAACAGCATTTATTTGTTTTTTTGCCTCTTCCTTTTACTTACAGTTTTTTCAGTGCCATTCAGTTCTCCTTTACATTATCTTATTTCCTAGACTTATTGAAAATTGTATTTAAGTTTTTCAAATGTTTATAGTCTTATTAAAAACATTTTTGTAATTGCTTATTAACTAAATTATAAATTTTATAGTCAATGGAATGGAATACATACCATTTATAATTTGAAATCTCTTAAGACTTGTTCTATAATCTGATACACAGTATTTTAGTGAATATTCCATTTACAATAGAAAATAACGGGTATTTGTCAGTTGCTTGGTATAGTGCTATAGATGTCAGCTAGATTAAGATTATTAATTGGGTTTTTCATATCTTTTATATCTTTAAAGATTTTTTAAAGTTTATTTATTTTTTTTGAGAGATAGAGAGTGAGAGAGGAGGAGAGGGGCAGAGAGAGAGAGAGAGAGAATCGTAAGCAGGTTCTGCAGTGTCAACACAGCCTGATGTGAAGGTTGAACTTAGGAACCATGAGATCATGACCTGAGCCAAAATCAAGAGTCAGATACTTACCCGACTGAGCCACCAGGTGCCCCTCATATCTTCTACATCTTGCTTAATGTATTAATTACTCTAAGTGGTTTGTCAAAAAACTCCACCATAATGATATATTTTACACTTACTCCTAATGGACTGTTTAATTTTCACTTAATAATTTTTGAATCAATACTGTTAGGGGACTACATATTACAGCCTTCTGATAAGCTGAACATTTTATGTTATATTGCCCCTCTTTATCTCTACTTAGTTTTTAGCTATATTAGCCTTTTGTTTTTAGAATTTGTCTGATATATTATTCTTCATCCTTTTATTTTCAACTATTTTTTTTAGTGGGTCCCCTTTGTTACTAACTTATCCAGGAAATAGGTGGATTTTGTTTTGATACCCAGGTTACAAAATCTCTATTTTCTGTTATTCTCTACTCTCTGCATTTCTTGGCTTTTTTTTTTCTTTGAAATAACTGAGGGCTTCCACCATCTTCCACCACCACCCTGTTTCATCTGTTCTACTAATCTGGAACCTAGGTACTCTTATTTTTCTTCTTTAGTAAATGCCCTTGGTATTGCTACATGCACACTTAATAAAGTTTACATTTCATCAAGATCTTTGTTTTCTTTAACCTCATAAATTGTGTTATGTAAAAATTGCTATTCAGATTCACCCATATTTAAAATTATTTTTCGTTTCCTTTAAATTTCACATATTCCTTCTAGGGTCATTTTTCTTCTTTCTGGAGTATATCTTTTAGAAATACCTTTACTTCTAGACTTTACTGATAAGTGCTTCCATTCATTTGTTTATTCAGTCATTTAGTCAGTTCAGTACATATTGTGTACTCAGCATAAAGTAATATATATAAAAATTCCTGCTCTCATGATGCTAAAATTCTAGGGACAAAGACAGGCATTAAGGATGATAAAATATAAAATATACGGTTGTCTTCTATCTTATGTTCTGTCGCAGAAAAAATAAAAAATTGTGACATAAAATTTTAGATAGGGTAAAGGAATCTTACTGGGAAGGTGACTTCTGAATCAAGACCAGAAAGAACTGAGTGAATATGAAGGTGTCTAATGAAAAAACATTGAACACAAAGGGAACATATTTTACAGGAGGCACTGGCAAGTTCAAGGAAGCCAGTAAGGCTATAGCAGAAAGAATTATTTGGAGATTAGTAGATGTATCCAGAGATGTGATGTATATCTAGATGATACATGGCTTGGTAGGTCATGCTTCATGGTGAGATAGAGGGCTATTAGAGGGTTTTGAATGGACTACTAACATGATTTGTTTTAACAAGTTTAAGCCGTGTATTCTACACTGGAGGGGAGCAAGAGAGGAAGCAGTTAATAGGCTATTGCTGTATCAGTGAGAGATGATGGTGACTTGGAGCAGAGTACTGGCTGTCAAGGTGGTGATAACTGTCACAGTCTAGGTATTTTTTTGAAGGCAAAGATGATATAATAAGTCCACTGATTCTGATGTAGGCTGTGAGACAAAGAGAAGCTAAAGATGACTTAGCGGTTTAGGTCCAAGCAACTATCAGAACTATCAGGGGAGATTTGCCATTAACTGAGATGCAGACAAACCTAAGAGGCGATGACTTTGGAAAGACCATTAAGAGCTTAATTTTGAATAAATTAACTTTACAAAATATAAAAATGTCTTAATGTCATCCTTATTCTTGAAATATTGCATTACTGGCTGTATTATTCTATTTGATATCTAATTTTCTTAGCACTTGAAACAGTCATTCCACTGACTTCATGGTGTATAAAAATGCAACCCATTTCTGTACGTTGATTTTGTATCCTGAGACTTTGCTTAATTCATGGATCAGTTCTAGTAGGCTTCTGGTGTTGTCGGTTGGGTTTTCCATGTAGAGTCTCATGTCATCTGTGAAAAGTGAAAATTTGACTTCATCTTTGCCAATTCTGATGCCTTCAATTTCCTTTTGCTGTCTGATTGCTGAGGCTAGGACATCCAGCACTTTGTTAAATAACAGTGGTGAGAGTGGACATCCCTGTCATGTTCCTGATTTCAAGGGGAAAGCTCTCAGTTTTTCCACATTGAGAATGATATTGGCCCTGGGTTTTTCATAAATGGCTTATATGATGTTTATGTAAGTTCCTTTTATCCCGACTTTCTTGAGGGGTTTTATTAAGAAAGTATGCTGTATTTTATCAAAGGCTTTTTCTGCATCTATCAATAGGATCATATGGGTATTACCTTTTCTTTTTTTAATGTGATTTATCACACTTATGGACTTGCGAATATTGAACCAGCCCTGTAAACTACGAATGAATCTCACTTGGTCATGGTGGACAATTATTTTTATATACTGTTGAATTTTATTTGCTAGTATCTTTTTGAGTATTTTTGCATCTGTATTCATTAAGGATATTGTCCTGTATTTCTCTTTTTTTGCAGGGTCTCTGTTCGGTTTGGGAATCAAAGTGATGCTGGCTTCAGAGAATGAGTCTGGAAATGTTCCTTCCATTTCTATTTTTTGGAATAACTTGAGATGAATGGGTATTAACTCTGCTTTATGTCTGGTAGAATTCCCCTGGGAAGCCATCTGGCTCAGGGCTCTTATTCACTCAGAGATTTTTGATAACTGATTCGATTTCTTCACTGGTTATGGGTCTGGTCAGGTTTTCTCTCTTTAAATTTGAATTTTGGAAGTGGATGTATGTTTAGGAATTTGTCCATTTCTTCTAGGATGTCCAGTTTTTTGGCATATAATTTTTCATAGATTCCCTGATAACTTTTTGTATTTCGGAAGAATTGGTTGTAATAGACCCATTTTCATTCATGATTTTGTCTATTTGGGTGTTCTCTCTTTTCGTTCTGAGGAGCCTGGCTAGAGGTTTATCAATTTTGTTTATTCTTTCAAAAAACCAACTCTTGTTTCATTGATCTGTTTTTCTCAATGCTACCTATTTTCAGTCTCAGAAATTTTTCATGCTCATGTAAGTATACATAGACAGTCCCTGATTTGTGATGGTTTGACTTATGATTTTTGACTTTACAATGGTGTGAAAATGGTACACATTTGATAGAAACTATATTTGAATCTTGAATTTTGATCTTTTCCTGGGCTAGCGATATGCCTTAGGGAACACTGTCCTGATGCTGGGTAGTGGCGGCAGCCGCAGCTCCCAGTCAACTTACACCATCGCAAGGGTAAACAACTGATATTCTACAACCATTTTGTTCCCTTGCAGCCATTCTGTTTTTCACTTTCAGTACAGTATTCAATAAATTCCTTGAGACAGTCAATACTTTTATAAAATAAGCTTTGTGTTAGATAATTTTACCCAACTGTAGGCTAATTAAAATGTCCTGAGCTCATTTAAGGTAGGCTAGGCTAAGGTATGATGTTGGCAGGCTACATGTATTCAATGCATTTGCAACTTAAATAATATTTTCCACTTAGGTGGGTTGATCAAGATAGAAGCCCACTGTAAGTCAAGGAAGATCTATAAACATACCTTTCATTTCTAGAGTTTACATGATAACCTGACAGTCACTAAATCCATTGTTACTGTTGTTTAAGAGATGTTCCCACTTTTAGTAACCCTATCGTTTTTAGAGTTGATACCCTATCCCTACTCACTCTGATAGTGCAGTAGTCCCCGCCTCCCATCTACAGTTTCCCTTTCCATGATTTCCATTACTAGCTATGAACTATGGTTGGGAAGCAGATGGTCCTCCTTTTGATATATAGTTACAAGGTCAGTCTTAACCTAATGTTATATCACAATGCACATCATTCACCTCATTGTAGATCTCATCACATAGGCATTTTATTTCATTTTATTTTCATTTATTTCATATTTTTATTATTTTTTAAAAATTTATAGTTCAATGTCCTCCATCTCTTGTTACTGCCTTTACTTTAAAGTCCAGTTTGTCTGATATAAGTATGGCTCTTCCAGCTTTCTTTTGACTTCCAGCCGCATGGTAGATATTTCGCCATCCCCTTCCTTTCAATCTGAAGGTGTCTTCGGGTCTAAAATGAGTCTCTGGTAGACAACAACTAGATGGGTTTTGGTTTTGATCCATCCTGCTGCCCTGTGTCGTTTGACTGGAGCATTCAGTCTATTCACATTCAGTGTTATTATTGAGAAATGTGGGTTTAGAGTCATTGTGTTCTCTGTAGCGTTGATGTTTGTAGTGAGGTCTCTGGTACCTTGTATTCCTTCCAACAGTTCCCTCATAGAGTCCCTCTTAGGATTTCTTGTAGGGCTGGTTTGGTGGTGATGAAGTCTCTCACTTTTTGTTTACTTGGGAACAACTTTATCTCTACTATTTTGAATGACAAGCTCGCTGGATAAAGGATTCTTGGCTGCATATTTTTTCTGTTCATCACATTGAAGATTTCCTGCCATTCCTTTCTGGCCTACCAAGTTTCAGTAGATAGGTCTGTAACTACTCTGATAAGTTTCCCTTTGTATGTTAGGGCCATTTTATCCCTAGATGCTTTCAGAATTCTCTCTTTATCCGTATATTTTGCCAGTTTCACAATGATATATTGCACCAAAGGTCAATTCAAGTTATGTCTGAGGGGAGTTCTCTGTGCCTCTTGGATTTCAATGTCTATCTCCTTCCCCAGATTGGGGAAGTTCTCTGTTATAATTTGTTCAAGTACCCCTTTGGCGCCTTTCTCTCATCTTCTTCAGGAATTCCTATATGTATACTGTTCCGTTTGATTGTATCACTCAGGTCTCAAATTCTCCTTTTGTGCTCCTGGATCAATTTCTGTCTCTTTTTCTCAGCTTCCTCTTTTTCTATAATTGTGTCTTCTAATTCACCTATTCTC
>PJEM01021701.1:0-10696 GCA_004023845.1 Helogale parvula | reverse complement strand
GGGCGCACAACGGCGAGGTGCGCACGGCCCGGCTGCTGAGCGAGCGCGACGCCGTCAAGCACAGGCTGCTGGTGCTGGTCAAGGACAATGGCGAGCCGCCGCGCTCGGCCAGCGTCACGCTGCACGTGCTGCTGGTGGACGGCTTCTCGCAGCCCTACCTGCCGCTGCCGGACGTGGCGGCGGCCGAGGCGCCGGCCGATCCGCTCACCGTCTACTTGGTCATCGCCTTGGCGTCCGTGTCGTCGCTCTTCCTGTTCTCGGTGCTGGTGTTCGTGGCGGTGCGGCTGTGCAGGCGGAGCCGGGCGGCGTCTGGGGGCCGCTGCCCGGTGGCCGAGGGCCACTTTCCGGGCCATCTGGTGGACGTCAGCGGCACGGGGACGCTGTCCCAGAGTTACCAGTATGAGGTGTGTTTGGCTGGAGACTCGGGGACCAATGAGTTCAAGTTCTTGAAGCCGATTCTCCCTAACCTCCCACCCCAGTGCCCCGGGAAAGAAACGGAAGAAAATCCTACCTTCCGCAATAGCTTTGGGTTCAATATTTAATGACCATAATTAACTTTAATATTACATATGTGCCACTTTTTTGTGCCACTTCCAAATCAATGTTATTTCCCCTCATTTTGAGTGTAAATTGTATTTAGGGTAATTTTTTAAAATAAATTTTTATATCTTTATTTTATTTTGAGAAACAGAGACAGAGCAGAGAGTGAGCTGGGGAGGGGCAGAGACAGAGGGAGACACAGAATCCGAAGCAGACTCCAGGCTCTGAGCTGTCAGCGCAGAGCCTGATGCGGGGCTTTAACCTAAGGACTGTGACATCATGACCTGAGCCTAAGTCAGAGGCACAAGTGACTGAGCCACCCAGGCACCTCATACTCAATGTACTTTTATACTTTCACAAATTCTACCCATTTTTACTTTTAAGATAATGTTTATCTTTATTTGTGGTGGTAATGAGATGCTAATTTATTTTGTAACCCAGGAGGTCTTAATGTGTAATAAGTGTGCATCCTTAAGGTACAACATCAAATCATTTTTCATCCATGGTCCTCTCTCCAGCTGGACTTTGAACTTTCACCCACAATTATGCTTATGGTAAAATAAAGCAGACCACTTTCAAAGTATTTCAAATGTGCAAGTATTCATTCTTTCTTGCATTTTTTTCCTTGTGGTCTAGTAATGGTTGCTATGCAGAAATGTAATTTTTCTTTCTTTAAATTCACTGCATTTTTATTAACACTTTAAAATGTTTATTGCTGTTTAAAATACACCTGAAAAATCATGTCCTATAATAGAATTAAGTGTAATCACATTGTTAAAAAGGGCCAAAAGGCAATAATGTCAGTATCTCTTCTTCATTCATTCTGGAGAGTGATTGTGAAAGCATATCAATACTGTGGCTACCCAGAGAGTCTTGGAATATGAAGTTCTAATTTTCCAGATTTCTTGTTGACATTACAAAGCTAAAATACAATCCACTTGAATCCATCTGAATAATAATTTGTATAGCATAAAGTGGACTTGTATGCTAATGTTTATAATTTTTGCTTTCTGTGTACTTCCAGAATTACACACATGCACGCACACACACTAGGCACCAATTTTTTTAAATTAACTTCTAAGTTTAGTATATGTGCTGCCGAAGCAAGCACTTTTTTAATCAACTTCTAAGTAATCTCTTCATCTAATATGGGGCTTGAACTCATGACCCCGAGATCAAAAGTTGCACGCTTTACCAACTGAGCCAGCCAGTGATTCTGGGCACTAATTTCTAAACATAAAATGGGGGCACGTGGGTGGCTTAGTCAGTTAAGCATTCAGTTAAGCATCCGACTTAGGCTCAGGTCATGATCTCACAGTTCATGGGTTCTAGCTCTGTGTTGGGCTCTGTGCTCACAGCTCAGAGCCTGGAGCCTGTCTTCAAATTCTGTGTCTCCCTCTCCCTCTGATACTCTCCCCAGAGCCTGTCTTCGAATTCTGTGCCTCCCTCTCTCTCTGACCCTCCCCTGCTTGCATGCTCTCTCTCTCTCTCTCAAAAACAAACATAAAAAATTAAAAACAACATAAAATGACAACCAACAGAAAAGTTACATTGTATATATTATGTAATATACAAACATAATAGAAATGTTCTCTAAATAATTCTTAGCTTTTTTTTTTATAAAGTCTAAAACTGACCATATTATTCCATTCTCATTAATTTTGAAGCATCGTTATGATCCCCTAAAGTGATTTCATGACCCTACTAATGGACTCCAGTCCAAAGTGTGAAAGCCACTTTTCTCAGAGATATACATAGATATGTGTAGATGGAGATAATCCTTTAAGGTTCTAATTTAAAAAATTTTTTCAAACCCATTGTAAGAGAAAGTTTTTTGTCTCGTGCAGCACAGGCACCAACAAACCACTCTTTACTTTAGTGATGTGACTACATTACAGAAGAGAAAGCATTCATTGTTGGGACAAGAGTTTTCCAGTGAATCTCATCAATAAGCCGAAAGTCTATATGTTGTGGAAGGAAAGTGTAAAGAAACAAAATGAGTGAGGCTATTGAGGAAAGGAAGTGTGTGAGAGAGAGTAGGCACGGGAATGATGAAATGGGTGAGGGTGAGCAAAACAATTGTTCTGTTGCCTCTAGTACCACAGAGTAGAATCAATGCCAGAAACTGCTCAATATATTTAAAAACTTTATCTTATCACTTATCAGGCTAGTTATTAATGTCAGAGATTAATGTTAGTTAATGTTAATCTCTTGCTCTAGCATATCCAAAATAATCTAATGTTCACACTTTCTGAAAACTATGATTTCACCACCAGTTCTGAACTGCATGAACTGATACATTTGCTTTGAATTCAGGACAAATAGAGGGAACAGAAGTTTCTTTCTGCAGGCTAATTAAATTCTAATTTCCTATTTTTAGAAGTGGAACTAAGAGCAAGTTCTTTCCCCCCTAAATGAAAACTGCTTTACATAGAGAACAAAGATTCATAAGAAGTTTATAAATCAAAGTATTAAGATTACCTCATGTCTTGGGGCACCTGCGTGGCTCAGTTGGTTAAGCATCCAACTTCAGCTCAGGTCATGATCTCATAGTTTATGAGTTTGAGACAGGCATTAGGCTCTGTGCTGACAACATGGAACCTGCTTGGGAATCTCTCTCTCTCTCTTTCTCTCTCTCGGCCTCTCCCCCACTTGTTCTTTCTCATAAATAAATAAATTAAAAAAACACATCCCATTTATATGATATGTTCTGAACAGGCAAATCTATAGGGACACAAAGCAGATTAGTGGTTGCCTACAGCTGGAGAGAGTGTATGGGATGGAGAGTGGCTAAAGGGTAAGAGGTTTCTTTTTAGGGCATGGTGTTCTGAAATTAGACTGCGGTGAGAATTTCAAAACTCTACAAAAATATTAAAAACCATTTCAGTGTACACTTTAAATGGGAAAACTATGGGATGTAAGTGGTATGTCAATAACTATTAAAAACACTGTTGGGAGTGGTTCTAGCAGTCTGTGTCCCAAGTAAGATGGGCCTTCTCTCATCTATAAGAGGGAAGGGGGAAAGGACAGTTCAAGTATTTTTTTTTCAGGCAGAAAACCTCATGTGTGCAACAGCAGAGAAAAGGACCAGGTTTTGTTGCTTCAAGTTTTCCCAGATATCTGAACAGGAGGGCTTGGAACTTATCTATTTATGGAAAGAACTATGTGTTTCCTGACTCATGAAGAGTGGCCGGGCATCCAGAAGCTCATATGTCCAGATAAAAGTAACCAAATTCTCTTGAAATGTATCACTAAAAACAATTGTGTTCTTTAAAAAAATTTTTTAATGTTTTTTATTTATTATTTTTGAGAGACAGAGAGAGACAGTGCGGGCAGGGGAGGGTCAGAGAGAGAGGGAGACACAGAATCCAAAGCAGGCTGCAGACTCTGAGCTGTCACCACGGAGCCCGATACAAGGCTCGAACCCACGAACCTTGAGATCATGACCTGAGCCGAAGCCTGAGGCTCAACTGACTGAGCCACTCAGGTGCCCCTAAACAACTGTGTTCTTATGCTTCAAATACCTGGCACCTGGGTAGCTCAGACCGTTAAGCAACCGACTCATGATCTCATGATTCATGGGTTCAGATAACTCATTTATAGTTAAAGTTAAGCCAATGCATAGAACACAAACTGCATCAGCTAATTTTATAGCAAAGGACTATATATTGTCCACTGGGGGAAAAGTCACTTACAAAATGGAGATGTGAGAGATGGCCCAGCCTCCCAGAGATGATTTTCTTAAAAATTGTTACCAATAAAAATCAAGTAACAATTTACGTTGGAATTCATTATGAGAAAGGACCTAAAGACCTTTTAGCTTAAAACATTTTGTTCTGCTCATCTCCTTTCTACCTCAAGTCCACTCCCAGGTCGACTGGTTAATCTAACAGCATGGCTTCCTAGATATTCACCTCTCCTCCAGCTTAATCATTAGGACCTGGCCACACCCTGTACTTTCCCCCCACCCCAAACTGGTTTTTTCTATGAAATAAAAATTTCAGATATCTCTCTTTCTGAAAATATAATCCACTATGCCTTTAACCCTCTTCCTGTCATATCTTGTCTTTGGCCTTATTAGAATCTCTATTCCATGGTGCTGCTACTATATATTAACTACCTTTATGTTCTAATTTCTCTTCTATTCAGCTGATTCCCTGGTCTACCACTTGCAATCACCCTCATGCCCATATTCTATATTCCCTTGTTCAATTTTCTTTCACAAAAAACACCTGATGAAAATCTACTCCAGATGAATATAGTTGCCTCCTTCGTCTTCTGTCATTTCAGGGATGCTGCACTCTCTAAATGAAAATTTAGAGAATTATCACTACTATCACACTGAATTTATCACATCTAAACTTAATTGGGCTTTCAAGACCAAGAAATAATTTTATATTTTCCTAATCAGCTTTCTCTTCTTTTCTTCATAACAACTACTTTAAACCTAGTTATCTTACTTAAGTTTCTCCCTCTACTACTTACATACCCACCCCTCTTCAGCAGATGACCTTGCTTAATACCTTACCGAGAAAATAGAAACTATCAGATAGGAATTCTCTTAAATTTCCATCCTTAAACCTACACACTGGACAGCATCTGTACTTTATAGTTCCTTTCTACCAAACTCCAATCCCTTCATTTGTTTTCTGGACCGTATCTTTAACCACCTTCTAGGGGCTTAACTTTGATTAAATCCTCTCTTTGGTAACTTACTTTTCTCCCTCTCTATTGAACACTACAAGTCAGCATTTTAAATAAGTTCAAATTTACCTAGTTAAAAGAAAAACCCTACTGAGCCTCAAGTCTCCTCCAGATACCATCAATTTTTTTCTTTAGAGCCAAGTTTGAAAGGATTGTCATCTTTACTTCCTTATCCTTCTTGCTTTTCAACTAAGTGCGATCTGATTTTCAGCATAACCATTCTAAACGACTACTGTAAAAGTGAAGACTTCTGTGTAAGTTCGGTAAGGTTGTATTGCTGAACAAAGTGGTACAATTACACAGTGGCTTGCAAAAGTATGTATCTACTTAAAACAGTTCAAGTGTAAATGACTTGGTAGACGAAGCAGTGTTACTCATTATAGTCCTTCCAGAACCAAATTTTGATTCAAGTATTTGCTTCTACATTCCGTACTGCAATGTCATAATCTGCATGACTCTATCTGAGACACTGCTCCATCTAGGTTCTAGTTGGCTGGGAGGGAGGAAACACATTCAGATATCTTCTCTTCTAGACCTAGGAGTGGCAAACAAAAGTTCTGTTCACAGCGTTAGTGAGAACTTAATTCAATTGGCCATACCTAACTACAAGGGAGACTGGAACACGCAATCTATGAATAGCCAGTGTGCCTGGGTACAATGCTATTTCTATAAAGCGAACAGCTTTTGACAGACATCTATTAGAATTCACCACAATGACCATCTTCTTAATCCAAGGGACCATTTTAACATTCATTTTTCTTGAGTTTACTGAAGGATTTGCTACCATGGATCTTACATACTCATCTCCTTGAAGTGCTATTTGCTTTTGGTTTCATGATTCTGAACTCTGGGCTGTCTTTGTCTTTTACAAAATACATTATTTCCTCTCTCCTCTAATGATAGAGGTCTTTTTCAGAGTTCAGAGTTCTGTCTCTTCTGTTGTTATCTGACATAGTTTTGCTTGGTTATCTTAGAATTCTCACAGTTTCAATCACCATATATATGCTGGTGAAACCCAAAGTCCATATCTACCCCAGTTTATATCCTATATTCAGTTTTATGTATGTAATTACATACAACTCCACATGCTGTGGGAGCACTTACACATACCTCCCAAATGCGCTCATCTCAACATCAGCCTGTACACAATTGACTTCATCTTTTTCCACTTCAGTCTTTTTTGTTCTTCAGTGTTCTCTGTCTTAGAGAATGACACAACTAACCATCCAGTTGCCCAGTCCAGAGTTGTGTTAATCATCCTAGAGTCTTTCCTTTTTTTTCACCACATGCAACCTATCAGTCAGCAGATCCTAAGTATCTTTCTAAACATCCCTCTTCTCTCCATCCACATCAGCATTACTCTTGAACAGGATGCCATCACCTCCTAACTGGTGTCTCTGATTCCAGTCATTCCTCCTGAAATTGATTCTCTATACTTCTTTCAAACTGATTTTTCAAAAATGCATTAACATTTAATCATGTCAATCAAATGTTTAAAACTCTACATTGTATTATAATTTTTCATAGGATAAAGTTTTAAATTCATGATATAACCTGTGTAATAACTTGTGTCCTCACCCAGCATTCCCCCCACCTTTCCCCAGTCTCACTTTTTTAAAACAACAAACATTTATTTCTCGTCGTTCTGGAGGCTGGGAAGTCTGAGGTCAAGGTGTGGGCAGATTCCATATCTGGTGAACTCACTTTCTGGTGGTTCTCTTCTTACTATATCTTCATAAGGGAGCTCTCTAGGATCTCTTTTATAAGGTCACTAATCCCATTCGTGAGAGTCCAACCTAATGACCGAATCACCTCCCAACGGTCTTACCCCCAAATAACATCACACTGGGGGTTAGGTTTAAGTATGTGAATTTGGAGGAACACAGATACTTAGTGTCAGTTTCCTTTATTTTTTTTTAAATATAATTTATTGTCAAGTGGGCTAACATACAGTATATACAGTGTGCTTCCGGTTTTGGGGGGTAGCTTCCTATGATTCATCACTTACTTACAATACCCAGTGCTCCCCAGTCTCCCCTTTTATGGTTTAAAGTTCAAGGCATATTTAACTTCTCTCTGTTCTCTGCCTGAAACACTCCGCCTTCTCCCAGCCAGCTCCTTCAGATCACAACTTCTAATTTACTACCTTAGGAAAGCTTTCACTGATGTTCAAAAATCTGGGCTAGATTTTATTTTTTAGTAGATACTTAACTAGCACTTACTAGCAACTTTGTAAATATTAATTCATTAGATTCCTACGATAATAACTGTAGGAGGTAAATACCATTATCACCCCTATTTTACAGGTAAGGAAACAGAGATACATTACTTGCCCACGCCTAAAGATACTGAATGGTAGAACTAGGATTCAAATGTAAATATATTGGTTCCAGAATCCATGTTCGTGTGCTATGTTGCCTCCTAGGTACAAGATGGCCCTTCTTGGTATTTCTGTATTACTCCTCACCTACGCATACATTGTGAAATATTTTAATAACTTGTCTGCCAAATTTTTAGCCATTGAACTCCATAAAGCCAAGGACTAAATCTATCTTATTTATTCCATATTCTTACATGTATATTAAAATTTTTAAATGTTTACTTATTTATTTTGAGAGATAGAGACAGAGCACAGGCAGGGGAGGGGTAGAGAGAGAAGTGGGGGGAGAATCCCGAGAAGGACTCTACACCGTCAGTGTAGAGCACAATGCAGGGCTCGATCCCGCAAACTGCGAGATCATGACCTGAGCTGAAATCAAGAGCGAGAGGCTTAACTGATTGAGCCACCCAGGTGCTCCCACATGTATATTTTTTAAATATGTAAGTGAAAAAAGGTAATCACATTACTAACTATAGTTGACTGAATTCAAAAGTATTTGGAAGAGTGCAGAAGATAATATATTTGAAATTCTCAAGAAATGGCCTAAATAAAATATTATTTCTTCAGTTCAGGACATCTTTCTTTCCTACCCCCTTTAGTTCAGGACATTTTAATAGACTCTTCTTGTCAGCACTTAAAATAGCACTAATTAAATGCCTTGTATAGACTTTGTTTGGATCCTGATTCAAACAAACCAATGATAAAAAAGAAAACAACTTTGGGGGAAAGATGAGGAAAACCCAACACAGACTGAATATAAAGTATATCAAGTAATTATTGCTAAATTTGTTGGTTGTAATAGTGGTATAGTACTTATATTTTATTTTATTATTTTTTAATGGTTAATTTCATGTTATGTCAATTTTACTTTATTTTAAATTATTTTTATGACTTTATTTTGAGAAATAGAGAGAGGACGGGGGCAGAGAGAGAGGGAGACAGAATCCAAAGCAGGCTCCAGGCTCTGAGCTGTCAATACAAAGCCCGACGCGGGGCTTGAACCCACAGACCGTGAGATCATGACCTGAGCCAAAGCCGGATGCTCAACTGACTGAGCCACCCAGGCGCCCCTAGTACTTATATTTTAAAGCCTTTAACTATTAGAGATACTTGGTGAAGTATTTAGAGGTAAAGATACATGATATCTGGGATTTGGTTTAAAATCCTTCAGAGGTATTCATGAATTATTTGTTCAAAGAGAAAAAATAATTTTAAACAATTCATAGAAACACATGGTGGCGCTGTAGGATAAGATGAAATCAGTACAAGGACAACACTGTGGGCTCCATTATTCAGGGGAACAGAGAACATCCAAGCCACTGAGAAGAGAGGTAATAAAGGAGTTTCATCTACAGCTATTGGAGGGCTATATATCCTTCAGGGGAGTTCGTATTTTTAAAAATTCAGGTTCAGCTTCCAAAATTAGGGCTGAACTTAATTTTTTCGACAAAAGAGAAGGAGCCATGGAGATCAAAGGGGTGCTCACTCTGCAGAAAAGGCAAGTCCTGATTCTCTTTGTTTTGCTGGGATTATCTCAGGCAGGCCCTGAATTGGTGCGATATTCGGTGGCAGAGGAAACAGAAGTTGGTTCTTTTGTGGCAAATCTTGCAAGGGATCTAGGACTTGGGGTGGAGGAGCTGTCCTCACGGGAGGCCCGGGTAGTGTCTGATGATAATGAAAAGCACTTGCAACTTGATTTACTGACGGGGAATTTGCTTCTAAATGAGAAACTGGACCGAGAAGAGCTCTGTGGCTTCACCGAGCCGTGTGTGCTACATTTCCAGATGGTATTGGAAAATCCTTTACAGTTTTTTCGGGGTGAGCTGCATGTCAAAGACATAAATGATCACTCCCCTATGTTTCTGGACAAGGAAATACTTATTAAAATATCAGAAAGTACCAGTAGTGGAACCACATTCCTAATGGAGAGTGCCCAAGATTTGGATGTAGGAACCAACAGTCTCCAAAACTACACAATTAGCCCTAATTCTCATTTCTACATTAAAATTCAAGACAGCGGTGTTGGAAAGATATACCCAGAACTGGTCCTGGACAGAGCACTAGATCATGAGGAGGAGCCTGAACTCACATTAACACTCATAGCAATGGATGGTGGATCTCCACCCAGGACTGGGACAACTTTGGTTCTCATCAAGGTCTTGGATATCAATGACAATGCCCCTGAGTTTGCTCAGAGGCTCTATGAAGTGCATGTCCTGGAGGACACACCTGTTGGCTCCTGGATTATCACCATTTCTGCTAAGGATTTGGATTCAGGAAATTATGGGAAAATATCATACACATTTTTTCATGCATCAGAAGATATTCGTAAAACATTTGAAATCAATCCAATATCTGGGGAGGTTCACTTGAGATCATACCTGGATTTTGAAGTAATACCATTCTACACTATAAATATTCAGGCAACAGATGGTGGCGGTCTTTCAGAAGAATGCGCTCTTCTGGTTAAAGTTATAGATATAAATGATAATCCACCAGAAGTGACCATCTCATCATTTACAAAGACAATTCCAGAGAACGCCTCAGAGACTCTGGTTGCGCTTTTCAGTGTCCGAGACCAAGACGCTGGGGACAACGGGAGGATGGTATGCACTATTCAAGACGAGCTCCCTTTTTTTCTGAAACCAACCTTCAAGAACTTTTTCACTCTAGTTTCGGAAAAAGCACTGGATAGAGAGACAAGATCCGAGTACAACATTACTATCACTGTCACAGACTTGGGGACCCCCAGGCTGAAAACTCAACTCAACTTAACCGTGACGGTCTCTGACGTCAACGACAACGCCCCCGCCTTCAGCCAAACCACCTACACCCTGCGCGTCCGCGAGAATAACAGCCCCGCGCTGCACATCGGCAGCGTCAGCGCCACCGACAGCGACGCGGGCGCCAACGCCCAGGTCACCTACTCGCTGCTGCCGCCCCAGGACCCGCAGCTGCCCCTGGCCTCCCTGGTGTCCATCAACGCGGACAACGGGCAGCTGTTCGCGCTCAGGTCGCTGGATTACGAGGCGCTGCAGGCGTTCGAGTTCGGCGTGCGCGCGGCCGACCGCG
>PJEM01021700.1:0-10681 GCA_004023845.1 Helogale parvula | reverse complement strand
TCAGAGAGAGAGAGAGGCACAGAATTGGAAGACAGGCTCTAGGCTCTGAGCTAGTTGCCACCACAGAGCCTGATGCAGGGCTTGAACCCACGAACTGTGAGATCATGACCTGAGCCGAAGCCGGACGCTTAACCAACTGAGTCACACAGGAGCCCCTACACATTACATTTTAAAAGTTATTAAAATTAGAAGTGCCGGGATGGATCAGTCTGTTAAGAGTCCAGCTTTTGACTTTGGCTCAGGTCATGATCTCACAGTTGTGAGATCAAGCCCCACACTGGGCTCTGCACTGGGGATGGAGCCTGCTTAAGGTTCTCTTTCCTTCTCTTTCTGCCCCTCCCCTACTCATGCACTCTCTCTCTCTTTCTCAAAAAAAAGTTGTTAAAACTTAAATAATAAGATATTCAGTTGGACAGATAATGAGCAATTATCTTAAAAGTAATGTCACGTCATTCTAGAATTTTTATAGCTGGAGATGATCATTCAGATTTGGTAAGCTGATGATGTGTCAGTCATACAGCCCATATGGGAAAGCACACTGGGCATGTGTTTTATATTCTTCTTCAAACAGGAGTTAATATAATATGATTTTATTCAGAGCATAATTTCGTATCAATGATTCAAAGAGATCTATGTCCATAATTCTGGTAAAATATTTAGTTTCATTTATTATTTCAGTGAATTATAAATCACATGCAGTGAGAGAATATTCCAAATCTTTCATCAGCATGAAGATTAGAATAATATAAACTCTTCACTTATATAATAAATATCCCATTATTAATTATTAGGTGTGTTGATTGATTTCAATAATCATTCTTTTGTATCTTATACTTAATTGTAAAATATATTTTTTCAAAATAATTCTGCTATAACATCTTGCTTAGCATTAAAGTTTTATACAATTTGGGATGAGTTTACTGGAACCTGGAGCTGGCTGTTGGCTAGATTTAGAGAGAGGGTGGTACCGAGGATCAGAACGAATGTAATCAGGATGCATATGGACCAAACAAATATTACTGCCATTAAGACCCTGTGCTAAACAGCTCACCAGCCTTGGGGTAAAATGCTAACAGAAAACCCTTATGAGTTCTCTGCTCTCAGTGGTGATTTCTTCTACTTTTGAAATCACCTCATCCAGTTGTTATGTAAATTAGTTGCTTATTCTAGAGTCATAAGCTTCCAAAATTCTGGCTCGTTCCAGGAGAGGATCAAGATGACCAAGTCTATCATCTCTATTTATTTTCTGATAACTTACAATTTAAAAAAAATCAAAGGTCTTAGGGGCATCTGGGTGGCTCAGACTGTTAAGTGTCTGACTCTAGATTTCAGCTCAGGTCATGATCTCATGGTTCATGAGATCAAGTGCCCTGTGGGGCTTTGCTTTGACAGCATGGAGCCTGCTTGAGATTCGTTGTCTGCTTCTCCCTCTGCACCTCCCCCGCTAGCACACGTGTGTTCTCTCTCTATCTCTCTCTCTCTCTCTCTCAAAATAAATAAATATTAAAAAAATAATTCTTCATTTCCACTAAAACAAATCATAGTTGTTAATCATAACTTCAAAAGAATCCCCATAATACAAATAGTGTAAAAATCAGTGAGGTGGGTCTTTTTGTCCACAGTTCAGGGAAGAGTAAACACGTTCACCTTTCTGGGAAAGTATTTTGACAAGGCTGAAGAATAGCCTTAAATATGTCTACAGATTTAATCTTTTCTTTCCATTTTGTGGTTTTGTTTAAGAACTCCGAGAAGTAGACATAAAAAAAACAGAGGCAACAAGCGGGAGAGAGAGCAAGTAGAAATCATTCGATTTTCTGAGTAAAATCAATGTTTGCCCTGTTGATTTAAATTGCTCTAACAGGGATGGGAGTTATATTCCCTGTTATTGATTTAGTATTTACCACGTTAGTGGAAAAATGACAATTATAGAAATTTACCTTAAAAAATAAAATATGATTGTCTCCAAAATATATTTTTAGGGGACAGACCAAATCTCATCAGTTCTTCGTTTCCATTCTTTGATTTTGCTGAATAATAAGTGCAGTGATTTCTATGTCCTTATGATAAAAACCATGTTTGATACACTCTCTGAAAATGAAAAAAAAATTTAATAATATCAAACTTTCATGATTTAATATTCTTAGTGGAAGTACTTAAGGATTTTGAAGTATTAATCTTGGAGGAGAAAGAAGAAATCTTAGCATCTAACTTTCTTCAAGGTTATACATTCTTTATCACTTGTCTACTGGAAGTAGAAATATCTTATTTAGGGCTCAGAAGTGAATATTCAGCAGCTGACTCATTTTGAGAAGTTGACCAAATATCTCCAAAAATTCAGATGCAGGAATTTTATTCATTTTATTTTATATATGACCATGAGACACTATGTATATTTATTCACAAGAGGGAAAAGAGTAGCTGGATTTAGGTTATATCTTAAGTGGGATACACTCTTTTTTCTGGATATACAAGGGTTTCAGTGAGTAAAGTGACATTAAATAGGTCTTCAAATGCTGAAAATATGAAAGAGCAATGCCTGCAAACATGGAATCTTAAGAAAACTGAGATGACATGAGAAAATACTGGGCTGATGAGAAATCTGTGATTTTTGAGGAACTGAAAAATGGATTCAGAGGAGGCACAAAAGCTTGAGGGAGATCACAGTACAGTGAGGGCACCGTGTAAGCGCAGTGCTGGAGGCTGGCCTTTTAACTACAGAAGAGGCACAACTGCACTGGAAAGGTGGTAGAGTCTGTAGAGAAGGTGCAAGAATGTAAGACGTGACCCTATGTTAATTTACGTGAGGATGTTAGCCAGTGCTTCCCACCCTCAGAATCTCTTGACCTATGATGTTTCACTGGCGATTCAAGAATTAGATGATAATGTGGTCACATATGTTTGGGGAATATGAGCATCCATAAAATGAAAGTGGTCCTCCATTGTCTCCTGAATGTATCATTTGTTTTTGGGTTTTTTTTTCCCCCATCTGTCCCACTACCGAGTTGGTTTAGGCTCTCATCAACTTTCCCTGCCCTAATAGAATGGTCTCTTAACTGGAGTTCCCACTGCCATTTCCTCCCTCTTCAAGACTCTCGCTGCCTCCGAGTTGCATATGCTATTTTGCCATTTCTAAAACATGCACAAATCCACTGTGTCCCAGAGAATTGAAGTCTGGTGCTCTCTTTGCCTAAACAAGTTTATCCAAAGAAAAGTTGACTTTCCCAGTAAGTGGCCCCTGTGGTAAGGAGAATTTCTATTGTATAGGAGCACACTTGACCCATGCAGAAGCCGCATGAGGGCCAGACACATAGCAATGATCTCATGGGCTTAGAGTAAGTGGAAACAATGTCCTGTTTGTTGGAGGCTGACAGGTAGCAGTCCCTTTTTCTCGAAAAACCCGAAGATCACCAACACTTTTGCAGGCATTATTAACAAAGCCAGCTAACATTTACTGAGCACTGCATATTGCTATTTCAATTAATTCCGTGTGCTATTTCAATTAATGCTTACAATAATTTTAGGAGGTCAATGCCACTATTCACCCCAATTAAAAAAAACAAGGAAACTGAGACACAAATGCAAGAGTCTTTCCTCTTAGATAATCAAGTGAATGTTGCAGCCAGGATAAGACATGTAAATGTCTGACCCCAGATTTGAACCCTCACGTCCCGATTTATCTGCTGGATTCAACCTAGTTTATAGCCTTTCTACCTTCTTTCCTTTCCCCCTTCTTCCTTCCTTCAAATCTCCTCTGCTTTCATCCCTTCCTCTCTCCTTTCCTTCCTTCCCTCCTTCCTTCCTTCCTTCCTTCCATTTCTTCACTTAACCCATAGCCAACCCTGGCAGCTGCAAATGCAGGGCTGAGTGCATGAAAAAGAAAGTACTTGACTCATTCACTAGACCTGACTCCAATATACACGCCCTGGGCTCTGGCTAAAGCAGAACCAACACTTCAGCAATGTTCTGGCTATAAAAATTGGGGATTTGTCAGCCTACGGAATTACATAAAAGCATTCTGGGAAAGAAGAAAGCCCACCCTTGGGTTTTTGAATCCGTCAACCCACCTGTGAGTCTTTCACCTGCTAGCCTAATAAAACTTACTTATTAGCAAATATTTAAATGGATGCCTCAGGCTCCAGCCACTTCTAGACAAACTATGCTTATTTACACTTGAGTAATTTGGCAAACGTTTTCTGGGAAGTGAGCAAAATAAGCCTGTTACTTCAGTAAAACTAACTTGCAGTATGGTTGATGAATGATAAAATTAGAATTAAAAGCAAATATTAAAATTCGGAAAATTTGTTTCTGCCATCACATTTGACAAATTTCCTGCATTTAAAGATTCTTCTACTCAGTCAGTGGTGATAGTAACAAATGTGTTTTTTTAAATTGTATAATGAAATGTGTCAACATTTGGAAGATGTGAATAATTGAGTGCTCTAATGCTTTCCAAATGACCAATGCATAATTAGTAAAACATGCATGGGTAAAAATACATTTAAAGTGCCAGACAGATCAATGGATTTTAATGTATCATCATATAAAGCTTTTATTATGGTATTAGTTGCAACTAACCTTTAAAAAAAACACACAGCATTTTGTAGCATCAAAGGAAAATATCCCCAATGATTTGAAATGGCCACTAAAATGTTATATATCGTTTGAAGCTGGATTTTCATCATATAATTCAATCAAAACACATATTGCTGTAGATTGAATGCGAAACAAATGTGAGCATCCAGCTAGCTTCAGTCAAGCCGAACATTAAAGAGATTTGCAAATATGGAGTGCAAGTCCATCCTCCTCGCTATGTGTATAGTTATTTTCATGAAAATACCAGATTGATAATCACACCCAATAGTTTTATCATTATTTTATGTTTAATTTATAAACATTTCTATTTTCTCGGTTTTAATTTATAATAAGGTAAATATCTGTGGGGTTGGTTCTCTTTGAGTTTTCATATCATTGAGTTCTAATCTCCTTTTAAAAATGAGTAGACAATGTTCTAAAGTTCATAAGAGAGGAACTCAGTTGTTCTGGGACTCTGATGGTGCAGATAGCCTGGGGATGGGTGACTGCCCTTCTGGGAGAGACAGAGAGAGAGAGAGAGAGAGAGAGAGAGAGAGAGAGAGAGGGAGAGGGAGAGGGAGAGAGAGAGAGAGAGAGAGAGACAACAAGACAGAGAGAGAGAGAGAGAGAGAGAGGAGGGATCCTCCTAGCAACCCACAGTGATCAAATGTATCCTTCAGATCAATGTCTCCTGATAACTCCTACATTCAAAATCCAATGTCTTTGGTAATTTTTCTATAATTTTTAATTTCACAATTTATGAAACTGCTTTCCTTTCCAACCCATTTTTTTCTTTTAATGAAATGCACTCTAATCCTTTCCCACATGGCCAGCCCACTAGCTACTGTGGTTTGGTTTCTTCCTGAGGCCTGGCAAAGGAACACAGAGGCCCTGCACTCACTTTCCGGATGGATCTCCTGGGTATCTCTGTACATTCCTTCACTATGTGGGAATATTTAACATTTCTAAGTGATTCAGTATTCTCTCACCTCTGGGGGCTTTCTTACTCCCTCTATGCCTCTTTATCATGTTTATTCTGTAATTTCTTGGTGAATTTTTAAAAACCATGTAAGAAACAGGTTTTGGAACTTTGAAATGGATTTTCTTGAGACATGCTGAGGGACGTTGCAAACTCTGTAATCCAAGCTCTTTAATGTTTCCGACCCAAGTATCACAGCTGGGAGAAGCTCTGTGATTGGTATCATGTGACATATTAGTGACAAGGCAGTGTCACCGACGCTGTGCAGGGCCCCGCGTCCCCAGGGAAGGCATTGTCCCTGTGCTCCTTCTCTGGGGGTGGGCTCCTCTGTCACCATAGTTCAAGGCTATGTCCTTTCTCCCATCATGGAATGGACTCATTTATTCTTGCTCCAAGCTACAGCCTCCACAGCTTCTGCTTTCCTAAAATGTATCTTAAGTGTATTTATTTAATTTTGAGACAGAGAGAAAGAGAGAGAGAGAGAAGGAGAGAATACCAGGCAAGCTCCTCAATGTCAGCACAGAGCTCAGTGTAGGGCTCAACCCCATGAACTCTAAGATCATCACCTGAACTGAAATCGAAGTCAGATGCTTAGCCGACTGAGCCACCCAGGTGCCCCTTCTGTAGTTTGCCCCAGATCAAATCCCAAGTGGGTGAAGCCACCAAATCACATGTCTACTGAAGGCAGATCCCAAATGTCAGTATCTTTATTTTTAGGATAATATAAACTAGTGGTATTGGTAAGGAAAGGAGGAAGAGGGCATCACAGAAACGCAGTTACAAGAATGGCAGAGGATTCAAAAATAGCATCCCTCGTCTCTAAAAGAAAAAAAAAAAAAGATCAAAAGCAGATGATTAACCAGGTCTGTATTAAGAAGAAAAAAATAAAGCTTGGTGACCAAATGAGGGTCACTGGTGTGGGGAAGGCATCCCAACAACAGCTCATCCAGCAGGAAGGCCTTGGAGAGAAGGGGAAGAGGGTGTAGACAGATGATAGGAGTGCAGCGTGGTAAAGAGGGGGTTGTAGGGAGAAGGAAGGAAGAGAAAGCAGGGGAAGTGCAGAGAGTAGAATTAACTCCTGCAATAGCACAAAGTCTCTGAGAACTATTGGATTTAAGAAGCTACCTAAACTTGATGGGCAGAATTAACAAAAACACGTGATGGTCAAGGCCAGTCACCAGTGGGGAGGAGATGCTGGCTACCACTCCCCTGGTCTTTGTAGACTGATACATGGATAAGGGACTGTCAAAGAGAGGTGGGTTGCCCCTCTTCATGACCCTTCCCTATGCTTCTACAGAAGGGATGAGCATGATGCTGTTCGCTTTCTATCCACGGCCTGTCTGCAATCTGATCGAACCACTGAATAGGTGAAGTTTTTTAAGACTTAAGTGTGAAACTTCCTAGGCCATTCAAGGCAGGTACAGGGGCGTGGCATAGAAAAGAGGGGTCTGTACCACTCAGAGAGGGTGTGTGCGGTGGAGACAGGCATGAGCCAGGGTAGGGGAAGAAGCCATGCTCTGGGTTTCTATGGGCTAAGAGTGATTTTGCTAAGAATGAGCTTTCAGATACCACTTAGTAGATGTCCTTGCGAAAAACACTACTGACTCCGCTGTCCTGTTCCCGGGCTTCTGCCAACAAATTAATGGCCCCAGTTCTGGGTCTGAAAGACACCTTCCAGGACAAGTATGCTTATCGGAATCAAGTAGAAAGAAAGCACGAGAGAAGAGAGTTGAAGGAGGAGGTCTGTGCATTAATACTCAGCCTGGGCAGTTCTACTCTTTTTCTTTTTTTTCTATGTCTTTATTTTTGAGAGAGAGAGAGAGAGAGAGAGAGAGACCCAGAGCAAGCAGGGGCGGGGCAGAGAGAGAGAGAGAGAGAGAGAGAGAGAGAGAGAGACAGAATCTGAAGCAGATTCCAGGCTCTGAGCCGACAGCACAGAGCCTGACATGGAGCTCGAACCCATGGACTATGAGATCATGACCTGAGCCGAAGTCAGACGCTCAACGAACTGAGCTCCCCAGGGGTCCCAAGGCAGTTCTACTCTTACACCTGGGTTTGCATTATGACCTTCAAGGACCTCCATCATCTCAATTATAAAATGATATCAGTTGTATGAGTTTTCCTGTGGCTTCCATCAGTATCATGCATGGATGATTTGGAATAACAACATTTTGTTGTCTCACAGCTCTGGAAGCTAGAAGTCCAAGATCAAGATGTCAATTCCTTATGAGAGCAAATCTGTTCCATGCCTGTCCCCCACGGTTCCATGTTTCTCGTGATTTTTTGGCAGCTTTGGGTATCTGTTGCCTCGTAAATGCATCATCCTGATATCTTCCTTCATCTTTCCATAGGGTTGTCCCTGTGTGTGATTCCGCATCCAAGTTTCCCCTTTCTGTAAGAAGAGCAATCATATTGGATAACGGCCATCCTCCTCCAGATTGCCTTATCTTAACCAGTTACATCTGCGATGGCCTTGTTTCCAAATTAAGTCACATCCTGAAGTACTGTGATTAGGACTTCAACACATGAATGAGAGGCCACAATTCAACCCTGGACGCTAATGTGAAAAATAAAAATTATCTCTCAGAATTTCCTAAGGATGAAAGTACTTGGCATATAAATGGTCCTATAAACAAGGAGGTCAACAAGCAAGGGCCACTGTGTGAACAGTTATCTGTACAACAAAGTCAGAGATACTGACTTCTGAGTGTTTTCATCCAGCTTTAATGTATCACTGTGTTATAAAACACTTCTTAGTGGCCAGTGTATATTAGGCTCCCAGAAATGGTTGCTTTGATAGTGGTCTCATGAGAAGCAAAGAGAAAGCATTCCTTTTTGCAAGATGAGTGTGTGGGCCAGTGACAAGCAGGAAGAGAAGGAAGAGGCAGGAAACAATTAGTGAAGATCCCTGCCTACAGCAGTCCTTGTGGGAAGACCTCGGGGAGCATCACTTGCGAAGCCCAGGAGAATCCTAACTTCCAGGCCTAAGCCGGCATCCAATCTGCAAGAATGAAATGAGATTGTTAAAATATCTAATACACACCTTCTCCCCACATACCCCCAGTATATGTGTGTATATCTTGACTCTGATCTACTAACCTACAAACTTCATTTTGCTAATAGGACACTATGTTTCATGTAAAATTAATGCCGGGCTTTACTGCCATGATAGAAATTTCTCTGAATTTTCCTTCTAGGATCGCATGCATTTCATTAGTGAGCCAAAGGCTCGACACACCTGTGTAGATTATACTCTAGGCCAAGCCCAGCATATTTGCAAGCGTGCAAAGCCATGTGCACAAGCCTCGGGAGGCATGTTTTAATTAAAACTATACGTTTATATTTTAGATGGATGAACTGAAAATGCCATGCGTCTCAAAGAGTCTGTCCACTTGTACCATAATTCTGTTTGCTGATGTGCCATTGTGTGTCATAATCCTTCTCCTGATGTAAAAATACCTGATTT
This sequence comes from Helogale parvula, assembly GCA_004023845.1. Lineage (NCBI taxonomy): Eukaryota > Metazoa > Chordata > Mammalia > Carnivora > Herpestidae > Helogale > Helogale parvula. The sequence goes on along the minus strand of PJEM01021700.1, from coordinate 1,664 downwards.
GTAAGCTCATTTATGTTTTCCTTTGATGGCGATTTTGGTCAATGTATTCCATATGCTTATTACAAAATGTTTGGGAATGTTATGTCTAAATTCTTTACGTACTTGGAAACACCATTGTTTTTGTACCATGGATTGTCTGTTTCATACCCATTGAAAAAGAATTCACATTTTCTGTTCTTTGAAAGACATTCCTTTTTCTCAATATAATCTGGTATTCTGGTCAAAATACAACCAAGGAAGATTTTCTCCCTCTTTAAGGCCTGTAAGAATCTTCAGTTACTAATAAGTTACTATTAAATACAGCTTCTATTGATTGAAGCTGTGTTGAGGAAGTTCATGGTCAATGTTCAAAGGAGATTAAGACCAGTATAGAGGGATACAAAAAAGTGAGCTTAAATCTACACAGAGGGGAGGGGTAACAGGGGCCAGGGACTGACTTTATTATTTTTTTTAATTTTTAAATGTTTATTTATTTTTGAGAGACAGAGAGACGGAGTATGAGCAGCGGAAGGGCAGAGACAGGAGACACAGAATCTGAAGCAGGCTCCAGGCTCTGAGTTGTCAGCACAGAGCCCAATGCAGGGCTCAAACCCACGAACTGTGAGATCATGACCTGAGCCAGAGGCAGCCGCTGAACTGACTGAGCCCCCCAGGCGCCCCAGGGACTGACATTAAATCACACACAGGAACAAGTCTCAATCCCACACTTGATTCCACAGAAACATAATAGCAGAATGAATTGGTGTTGGCCACTGCTCTATCCCCAACTCAAAGGGGAATATATTTTGAATGAATTTTCCCATTTTACAATAAAAAAGGATTTAAATTTTTTTCATCATATACAGCCAAAGAAAATAATTTGGATTTTCAGTATTTGTTTTGACATCTTTATGTTAATAATACTGATATGCCTGTCTGTCATATAATTTATTTCTTAAAACTAAACACTTGGTAGGAACTTTACACCCCCTCTGCCCACCTTAAATATACTTTAAGTGAAAGTCACATTTAATATAAATAAATCTTAACTAGTGGGAAATTTCTATACTTGAGATAAGTTGAAACTAGTGATAAAATGCCTGGGAAATTGTTTTACATCACTTAAATACTTAATGTTTCATTAAGTATTTACTTAATGTTTCACTTAAATGTTTCATTAAGGTTAGTTTACAAAGATTAGTGCTGCTCAGGCAATTGAGAAAAGGACACTAATGTGGTTAGTGATCTTTAGAAAATAAGTCAAAATATGATTGCATAGATAGACAAAATTTATAGCTGATAACCTCGTGTATATTTGTAATCCAAGAAGTACAATGTTTAACCATGTGGAGAAATAGGCCAAATTCCTAATTAAGACTCTCCATTATCACTAAATTATAGAATTGCTCATTTTAAAAAAATTATTTAGTATTTTACTTTTTCTGGAGATTTTACTGACTGCTTCCATTTGTTTTAGCCTGCGCATATATTTCAGATTCTATTCAAATGGTTTCAGAGCAGTAAGTCTCAATAATTAGCATTTTGATTTTTCCCCTGGTCATGCTCAGCCATAGCTTCTACCAGATTGGACAGAGATCCATAAGTGTGAGCCATTTCTCAGAGACTTTTGGTTTTCTTAGTTACAGGGGCTTACTCACCAATTCTTCTCTCATTTCTTTTTTTTT
>PJEM01021699.1:0-10699 GCA_004023845.1 Helogale parvula | reverse complement strand
GAAAGAAGACAATAAATTAATAAAAAGAATGCCATCAAGCTATTATCAAACTTAACCCTAAGGGTTTTAGCCTTCCAGATATTCTTCTGTACACATTTTTCACTATGTTCATCTGTATCCATCATTTTTAAAAGTCCACAGTTAAATCCTATGTTATGTACCGATGTGTAAAGATACTAATGTTGTTTAGGCACTCCACTGGGATAGGCTTTTATAAATAATATCTTATTGTTAAGTGTATACAGATAATTAGTAGCTGGAAATCAGGTAATGTGAAATGTAATTTCTCAAATAATTCTTTGTTTCAGTCAAGAAATCTCTCTCAGAACCTTGAGTTTGACAAATCGCTTTTAACCAATCCTTCTAGCATTGTTTTATTTTTCCCCCATCTATTACCTATGTCTTTTTTCTCTAAACCTATAATTAATTATCCAGGATGACAGACCTGTGACCTTACCACTTCTCATTTTGCCAAACCTCATTTTGCTTAACTGCTAAAGACTAGGTAGAAAGTGATCAGAATGGGGGTGCCTGGGTAGCTCATTCGGTTCTCCGACTTCAGCCCCGGTCATGATCTCACGGTTCGTGGGTTTGAGCCCCACTTTGGGCGCTGTGCTGACAGCTCAGAGCCTGGAGCCTGCTTCAGCTTCTGTGTCTCCCTCTCTCTTTCTCTGCCCCTCTCCTGATCACGCTGTCTTGCTCTGTCTCTCCAAAATTCTTAAAATGCTAAAAAGATAAAAAAATAAGAAGAAAGTGATCAGAATGGAGAGATTTAAATAGCTGTTTTGAAGGTATGATAACATTAGAGCCTAGGTTTTGGTGAAGAGAAGGCAGAAATTATCAAAGAAGGGAAGATTTCAAATACCATATTCAAATATGGTCAGATGTGAGGGTAGAAAAAGCAGGAAAATATGAGACAGGAGTTTATCATGCAGATGTTATTTTTGTAAACATTAATATCAACATTGAATCAGCAGTAGGAGGTGTTTGTAGTCTGTAATTTTAGAGATTAGGAGGGTATTTATCTAATTGATCAATGGAAAAGTGTATCCTGCTGGTCTTCCGGCACAATGCATGGAGCTGTTGTACACCTGAAGCTACTGTAATTTATGTGTCAACTATACTTCATTTAAAAAGGAGAGGGAAGCCTGGGTGACTCAGTTGGTTAAGTGTCTCACTTCGGTTCAGGTCATGATCTCGCAGTCTGTGAGTTCAAACCCCACATCGGGTTCTCTTTTGTGAACACAGAGCCTGCATCAGATCCTCTGTCCCTCTATCTCTGTCCCTCTTTTGCTCTCTCTCTCTCAAAAATAAATAAACATTAAAAAAATTTTTTTAAAAGAGAGAAAAGGCTACATCTCATTTTTTAACAAAGACTCCCAACGAAGATGTTTTCTTAGGACTCTCTTAATTCAGCAAAAACAATGTGATCTCTGTCCCAATCCTCATTTGTTTTTGTATTGAATCTAAGAATGAAGTTACCTTTCTACCTTTCTAAATCCCGCAAAGAAATAAAGGAAGTGTTAGTCTATGTGTTTTATAAGATCATTTTCTTTCCACATTTTCTCCCCTGTCATTTTTACTTTTTGTTTATATAAAAGAATAAAAATTCTTGCCATATAAAAAAAGTGTGACCAGGTAAAGGAATAAATACCTTCTTTTCATGGGTAAGAAACCAAGGAAATCCCAGATGTTGAGTATAATAATTGGGAAGTTTTCTGGTGGTCTCACATTTGATTTTATTTCAATATAAGTAAGTTTCAGGTTATATTATTTCTAATCTAAGGAATCAAACCTGAGAGGTGCATACTGTGAATGCGATGAATATCTCCAGGACTATCAAGAATAAGATACTCTTAATGTGATGGCTGAGAAAATGTACCAAATAGAAACACAAACTCTCCCATCTTCTGAAATCAAAGGCAAATACTGAATGTCTTTAAAGTAGCTAATTCTGCTTGAAGGCACAAGGAAATGTAAGAGAAATAAGAAGAATGCTAGCTATAAAATTTTCTTGGAAAAGGAAGAAAAACTAAGATTACCAAAATTAGGATGTATTCGCTGTTACTCAGCAGAATTTTAGCATTGATAAGAGAATTTCAGAAACTACGGGCAAAAATAGAAAAGGAGTGCTAGATTGAAGCTCCAGCAGATAAGATTATACAATCTGAGATCACTCAGAAAGAGGCAGCAAGTCAGGAAGAAACTTGCAGTAGAGTCTCTCTATTAGACAACATAGTGCTGCATGAAAGATGTGGGAGAGGTAGAAAGTTCACTTCAGAATCTGGGTGTTAGAGTGAAAAAAGAATGGAACACTTCTGATAACTATTTTCAAAATTCTGGAGAATGATTTCTGTCTTAGTCATCCATTTAGGAGAGAAAAAGACAAGAAAGAGGCTCCTTGCCTCATGGCTCTCAGTTAGCCAGGATTTGAGTAGGTAAACACTTGTCTCCTTGACCGTGGTGAAGAGTAGAGTTTATTCTTTCTTGAACACTGAGACCTGGACCTAACATTGAACATCATATCTCTTTTGTTGAGGCTCTCCTGTTTTTTCCTTAACCACAACCTCTTGGAATTTCTCCTATTGTGCCAATCATTTCAATATCTTCTTCTGAAGCAATAAAAACAAATCTCCTTTTTACTGTGTATCCAGAATTCTCAGATATTTCTTGCAGCTTGGTGTGCTCTAATGCCTAAATATGAACCAATAGGAATGAAACGGAAGCGCTTGTAGAAAACACCAACTCAGGACACCTGGGTGGCTCAGTCAATTAAACATCTGACTTTGGTTCAGGTCATGATCTCACAGTTTGTGGGTTTGAGCCCCGTGTTGGGCTCTGTGCTGACAGCTCAGCGCCTGGAATTGCTTCAGGGTCTATGTTTCCCTCTCTCTCTGCCCTCCCCCGTCCATGCATTGTCTCTCGAAAATGAATACACTTTTAAAAAATTTTTAAAAAAGAAAGAAAGAAAACACCAACTCATTTCCTAAAAGTCAGATACCTTGGCCCCAGATATTTTTTGCAGCTTTCCTGCTGGATGGTATAAGGCAACAAATTGGAAGTTTACAGACACCTAGATAACAGCCAGTGGTTGATTATATGAGTCTTGCTCTTGACCACCTCTGCTATTTGGGAAGTCATGTGATACAGCACATCTTTCTTCTTTTTTTTTTTCTATTAATGTTAATTTTTTTAAATAGTTTATTGTCAAATTGGTTTCCATATAACACCCAGGGCTGTTTTCCACAAGTGCCCTCCTCCATTACCATCACCTCCCTTCCCCCTCCCCCTTCAACCCTCAGTTCATTTTCAGTATTCAATAGTCTCTCAAAGTTTGTGTCCCTCTCTCTTCCCAACTCTCTTTCCCTCTTCCCCTCCCCCTGGTCCTCCATTAGGTTTCTCTTGGTCTCCTGTTAGACCTATGAGTGCAAACATATGGTATCTGTCTTTCTCCGCCTGACTTATTTCGCTTAGCATGACACCCTCGAGGTCCATCCACTTTGCTACAAATGGGCCAGAATTCATTCTTTCTCATTGCCATGTAGTACTCCATTGTATATGTATACCACATCTTCTTGATCCATTCATCAGGTGATGGACATTTAGGCTCTTTCCATGATTTGTCTATTGTTGACAGTGCTGCTATCAACACTGGGGTACATGTGATCCTATGCATCAGCACTTCTGTATCCCTTGGGTAAGTCCCTAGCAGGGCTATTGCTGGGTCATAAGGGAGTTCTATGGATAGTTTTTTGAGGAACCTCCACACTGTTTTCCAGAGCGGCTGCACCAGTTTACATTGCCACCAACAGTGTAGGAGGGTGCCCGTCTCTCCACACCCTCGCCAGCATCTATAGTCTCTTGATTTGTTCATTTTAGCCACTCTGACTGGTGTGAGGTGGTATCTCAGTGTGGTTTTGATTTGTATTTCCCTGATGATGAGTGATGTTGAGCATTGTTTCAGGTGCCTGTTGGCCATCTGGATATCTCTTTGGAGATGTGTCTGTTTATGTCTTCCGTCCATTTCTTCACTGGGTTCTTTGTTTTTTGGGTGTGGAGTTTGGTGAGTTCCTTGTAGATTTTGGATACTAGCCCTTTATCTGACATGACATTTGCAACTATCTTTTCCCATTTCGTGGGTTGCCTATTAGTTTTTTTTTTTTATTGTTTCCTTTGCAGTGCAAAAGCTTTTTATCTTGATGAGGTCCCAAAAATTCATTTTTGCTTTCATTTCCCTTGGGATGTATTGAGTAGGAAATTGCTGTGGTTGAGGTCAAGGAGGTTGTTTCCTACTTTCTCCTCGAGGGTTTTGATGGTTTCCTGGCTCACATTCAGGTCCTTCAGCCATTTTGAGTTTATTTTTGTGTATGGTGTAAGAAAGTGGTCTAGTTTCATTCTTCTGCATGTTGCTGTCCAGTTCTCCTAGCACCACCTGCTAAAGAGGCAGTCTTTTTTTCCATTGGATTCTCTTTCCTGCTTTGGCAAAAATTAATTGGCGGTACAGTTGTGGGCCCAGTTCTGTGTTCTTCATTCTATTCCATTGATCTATGTGTCTGTTTTTCTGCCAATACCATACTTTCCTGATGATGACAGCTTTGTGGTAGAGGCTAAGTCTGGGATTGTGATGCCCCCCGTTTTGGTTTTCTACTTCAATATTACTTTGGCTATTTGGGGTCTTTTGTGGTTCCATACGAATTTGAGGATAGCTTGTTCTAGCTTTGAGAAGAATATTGGTGCAAATTTGATGGGGATTGCATTGAATGTGTAGATTGCTTTGGGTAGGAACGACATTTTAACAGTATGTATTCTTCTGATCCATGAGCATGAAATGTTTTTCCATTTCTTGGTGTCTTCTTCAATTTCTTTCATAAGTTTTCTATAGTTTTCATCATATAGGTCTTTTACGTACTTGGTTAGGTTTACTTCTAGGTATTTTATGGTTTCTCGTGCAATTGTGAATGGGATCAGTTTCTTGATTTCTCTTTCCGCAGCTTCATTATTGGTGTATAAGAATGCAACCGATTTCTGAACATTGACTTTGTACCCTGCAACTTTATTGAATTCACTGATCAGTTCTAGAAGACTTCCAGTGGAGTCGATCAGGTTTTCCATGTAGAGTATCATGTCACCTGCAAAAAGTGTAAGTTTGACTTCTTCTTTGCCAATCCTGATGCCTTTCATTTCCTTTTGTTGTCTGATTGCTGATGCTAGGACTTCCAGCACTATGTTAAACAACAGTGGTGAAAGTGGACACCCCTGTCGTATTCCTGATCTCAGGGGGAAAGCTCTCAGTTTTTTCCCATTGAGGATAATACTAGCTGTGGGCTTTTTATAAACTGCTTTTATAAAGTTTAAGTTCCTTCTATTCCGACTTTCTCAAGGGTTTTTATTAAGAAAGGGTGCTGTATTTTGTCAAGTGCTTTTTTGCATCTATCGACAGGATCAAATGATTTTTATTTTTTCTTTTGTTAATGTGATTTATCACATTGATGGTTTTGTGAATATTGAACCAGCCCCGTAACCCAGAATGAATCCCACTTGATTATGATGGATAATTTTTTTATATGCTGTTGAATTCGACTTGCCTGTGTCTTGTTGAGTATTGTTGCACCTGTATTCATTAAGGATATTGGCCTGTAGTTCTCTTATTTTACTGGGTCTCTGTCTGGTTTGGGTATCAAGGTGATACTGGCTTCGTAATGAGTTTGGAAGTTTTCCTTCTATTTCTATTTTTTAGAATATTTTGAGAAGAATGGGTATGAGCTCTGCTTTAAATGTCTGGTAGAATTCCCCTGGGAAGCCATCTGGCCCTGGGCTCTTTTTCATTGGAAGATTTTTCATAATGGATTCGATATCTTCACTGGTTATCAGTCTATTCATCTTTCTATCTCTTTCTGTTTGAATTTTGGTAGTGCATGTGCATTTAGGAATTTGTTCATTTCTTCTAGGTTGTCCAGTTTATTGGCATATAATTTTTCATAGTAATCTCTAATGATTGCTTGTATTACTAAGGGATTGGTTGTAATAGATCCATTTTCATTCATGACTTTGTCGATCTGGGTGCTCTCTCTTTTCTTTCTAAGGAGCCTGGCTAGAGGTTTATCAATTTTATTTATTGTTTCAAGAACTAACTCTTGGTTTCATTGATCTGCTCGATTGTTGTTGTTGTTGCTTTTTATTTTTGGATTCTATATTGTTCATTTATGCCCTGATCTTTATTATTTCTTTTCTTCTCCTGGGTTTGGGGTGTTCTTCCTGCTCCCCCTCTAGTTCCATTAGGTGCTCTGTTAGATTTTGAATTTGTGCTTTTTATAGTTTTTTGAAATAGGCCTGGATTGCAATATACTTTCTTCTTAGGACTGCCTTTTCTGCATCCCAGAGAATTTGGATTGTTATACTTTTGTTTTCATTTGTTTCCATATAATTTTTATTTTCTTCTCTAATTGCCTGATTAGCCCAATCATTCTTTAGTAGGGTGGTTTTTAACCTCCACATTTTTGGAGGTTTTCCAGACTTTTTCCTGTGTTTCATTTCAGGTTTCATAGCATTGTGATCTGAAAGTGTGATGGTATGATTTCAATTCATTTATATTTGTGGAGGGCTGCTTTATGCCCCAGTATGTAATCTATCTTGGAGAATGTGCCATGTGCACTCAAAAAGAAGGTGAATTTCCTAACTTCAGGATGCAGAGTTCTATATATAATCTATCAATTCCATCTGTTCCAATGTGTCGTTCGGGTCCATTGTTTCTTTAGTGATTTTCTGTCTGGTTGATCTATCCATTGCTGTCAGTGGAGTATGAAAGTCCCCTGCAATTAGCACATTCTTATCAATAAGATTGTTTCTGTCTGTGATTAATTGTTTTATGTTTTGGGCGCTTCTGAATTTGGCACATAGATGTTTATAATTGTTAGCTCTTCCTGATGGAGAGACCCTGTAATTATTATATAATGTCCTTCTTCATCTCTTGTTACTGCCTTTACTTTAAAGTCCAGTTTCTCTGATATAAGTATGGCTACTTCGGCTTTCCTTTGGCTTCCAGTCGCATGATATATATTTCTCCATCCCTTTACTTTCATCCTGAAGGTATCTTCTGGTCTAAAATGAGTCTCTTATAGACAACAAATAGATGAATTTTGTTTTTTTATTCATTCTGCTACCCTGTGTCATTTGGTTGGAGCATTCGGTGCATTTACATTCAGTGTTATTATTGAAAAATGTGAGTTTAGATTCATTCTGTTCTCCATAGAATTCATGTTTATAGTGGTGTCTTTGGCACCTTGTATTCTTTGCAACATTTCTATCATAGAGTCCCTCTTAGGATTTCTTGTAGGGCTGTTCTGGTGGTCATGAATTCTCTCAATTTTTGTTTATTTGGGGACACATTTATGTCTCCTATTTTGAATGACAGGCTTGCTGGATAAAGGATTCTTGGCTGAATATTTTTTCTGTTCATCACATTGAAGATTTCCTGCCATTCTTTCCTGACCTGCCAAGTTTCATTAGATAGATCTGTAACCACTCTGATAGGTTTCCCTTTGTATGTGAGGGCCTTTTTCTCCCTAGCTGCTTTTTTAGAATTCTCTATCTTTATATTTTGCCAGTTTCACTATAATATGTCGTGTTGAAGGTTGAATCAAATTATGCCTTAAGGGAGTTCTTTGTGCCTGTTGAATTTGAATGTCTATTTCTTTTCTCAGATTTGGGAAATTCTCAGTTACAGTTTGGTCTAGCACACTTTCAGGATCTCTCTCTCTTTCTTCCTCTTCAGGAATTCCTATGATAGGGATGTTGTTCTATTTGATGTATCACTCAGGTCTCGAATTCTCCTTTCCTGCTACTGGATCAATTTCTCTCTCTCTCTCTCTCTCTCTCTCTTTTTTTTTTTTTTTTTTGGCTTCCTCTTTTGCCACAACTGTGTCTTCTAATTCACCTATTCTCTCTGCCTCTTCAATCTTTGAGGTGGCTGCTTCCAATTTACTATTCACCTCATTATAGCCTTTTTTAACTCATCACACCTATTTTGAAAGTCCCTAGTCATTGTATCAGTAGTTTCCCTGATGCTATTTTCAAGCCCAGCTATTAATTTTATGACAATTGTTTTATATTCTTGTTCAGTTATGTTGTTTATGTCTATTTTTTGAGCAGTTCTGTGGCTGTGACTTCTTCCTGGAGTTTCTTCAGGGGGGAGTTCTTTTGTTTAGTCATTTTGGCTAGTTTTCTTTCTCTTGTCAGTTTTAAAAAACTCATTGTGCTCTGTGAACCTGTTAGTATTGCTCTGTTAAAGGAGACTTATTGACTGTCCAGAGCCTGTCATTTCAGGAAATGTTCTTTTAATGGTGTCTCTCAGTTTCTCTTGTTGTGCCTTTGATTATTTTATTTCCCTACTCAGCGATATTTGGGACTCTCCATCATGCGTACTTTGGCTTGTTTCTTGAGTTAGCCCTGAAAAGGAAAACAGACCAACAAACACACAGGGTACAGAAGCATGGAAACACACAGACAAATCAAAGAAAGAAACAAATTAAAAGTGGGAAAGGAAGAAAAGAAAAGGGAGAGGAAAGAGAAGTAAAGAAGAGAAGAAAAAAATAAAGGGGGGCAGAGACAACAAAGGACAATGGACAGTCTAAAAGTGTATAACCAATAAAGGGGAGAGATAAGGATGAGATAAGGGAGAATATATGTGGATGGCAAGAGGGGAAAAAAAGAGGGGAAAAGGAAAAAGTATAATAAAGAGTAAAAATTTAAAAAAATAAAAAAGTAAAAAAGATAATAATAATAAAAAATAAATACAGAAAAAAGCAGCAGCTCCCCCTCGTGGATAGGCATGGTTTGGTGTAGTAGGTCTTGGGGGCTGCTCTCGGAGGTCCAGAGGCGAGGTGTGCTGCAGAAGGTGAAGTGTGCGGGCCCCACAGATGTCACTGCCAAATTTCAGACTCTAGCTTGGATAGCCATCAAGTAGGGGGAGGGAGCAGTTTCTCTTGGCACTGGCCGGGATTCGCACTGCCGCTGCCTAAGGCATGGTGCACTCAGCGAAGTGAGGTGCCCACTCCTGCAGCTGCAGCCCAAGTGTGAGCCCCCACCACCACTGCCACTGTTGCCATCGCCACCACCAACTGCCAGACGGGATCATGCAGGGGGAGGGAGCTGTTTCTCTTGGCGCCAGCCGGAATTCGTGCTGCGGCTGCCTGAGGCGCGGGGCACTGCAGAAAATGAGGTGCGTACTTCTGCAGCTGCAGCCTAAGCGTGCACCCCTGCCGCTGCCGCTGCCCCTGCCAACTCCCTGCCGGGATCGCGTAGGGGTGGGGGCTATATTTTCCCTGTTGGCACCCAGGATTTGGGATTCACGCTGCCAATGCTGGAGGCGCCATGCGCCATGGAAATGAGGTGTGTGCTCTCACCCCCGCAGCCAAGGCTGAAGTGCGTGCCCCTGTGGCCTCGCCACCGACTTCCTGTGGGGATCACACAGGGGTGGAGGCTGTTTTGTCCGTTGTGCCACCCAGGTTCAGGATTTCCGCTGCCCAGTGGTTACATACGGAGTGAGAGTTTTTCTCTCTGAGTGGGGTTAAATGTTCTTTATCTCTTCTCTAGAGACAGTACTATGAGCGTGTTCAGTTTCTCTTTCTCTTCCCTTTGTCTCTCAGGGTCTCCCTGGGCTTTTCCTATGTTGGGCTGGGACTGCCACCTCCTCTGCCCCTCTCAGGCAGGCCCGTTTTTCAATCTCCCCAGATCACACTCACACTCAGGCATCTTTGAAGTTGTCTTCTTTCTGGAGTCTGTATTGTTCCCTTCCACTCTTGCAGATGAGAGTAATGTCCTTCTCAGTTCAATAGATGGGGTGGACGAATTTTACAGAGCTCCCTTCTTCTCTGCCATCTTGCCTCCTCCCCCTAGAGCACGTCTTTCAACTCATTTAAATTTGAAAGCTCTTGTTAGATCAGATTAGCCTGTCTCATAATGTCCTAAGAGAGGCTTTCACTCAAACTGACTACTTACGAGAATTTTCAATGTCATGGGATTAAACACATTAGAGATTATGCAGTTTCTTCATATTTCAGTCATTATTTATTTTGTGACTATACTCTAAAGTATTGCTTTCTTTCTTAAAAATATTTACATGATACAGATAGCACATTGTGTTATAAAATTCTGTATTCTCTGTCATCTGTATTATTTTTTCAAATTTAAACTGGTTTTGTTTTATGCACTGCTTAGAGAAGTTAAAACCCCTTTTGTTTAGTGAGTAATTTAACACATATGTCAGTTTAGAAGCTGGCAGTCTCCATTATTCAAAGTGCTGTTTCCTGTTTCTCTCTCATTTTATCACTTTATGTAGGGTCTTCATCTTCTAAATTATATTGATTAACGTGGGAAAATCTCAAAATCAACACTACAGAATAAAAATATGCTTTAGTTATTTCACACATGAATATAATGGACTTTTCTTAGCCTATGAATCTAGAAATTAATCTATCTCTTCTCTGGTATTGACATTACCCGTTAGTATTTTCTGTCCTATTATGTTAGCTATATTTTGGAAAACTATGTATCAATGCTGAAATAATATTTGTATACTTAACTCTTCTGCTCATTTATTTACTCATTTTTCATGTTGTACTTGTTGCATTTTATGTTCTAAGTACTGCATTGAATAGTGGGAATAGAGTTGTAAATGAGAAATGATAATGTAAATGTAATG